>PVHX01007837.1:31480-88173 GCA_004024805.1 Geosciurus inauris | reverse complement strand
GATATTCTCCAACTCCATCCATTTACCTGCAAATGCCATAATTTTATTCTCTCTTATTGCTGAGTAATATTCCATTGTGTATATATACCACAGTTTCTTTATCCAGTCATCTATCGAAGGGCATCTTGGTTGGTTCCACAGTTTAGCTATTGTGAATTGAGCTGCTATAAACATTGAAGTGGCTGCAGCACTGTAGTACTCTGTTTTTAAGTCTTCTGGGTATAGACCTAGGAGTGGGATAGCAGGCTCAAATGGTGATTCCATTCCAAGTTTTCTAAGGAATCTCCATACTGCTTTCCAGATTGGTTGTACCAATTTGCAGTTCCACTGGCAATGTATGAGCATGCCATTTTCCCCACAACCTCACCAACACTTATTGTTGTTTGTATTCTTGATAATTGCCATTCTGACTGGCATGAAATGAAATCTTAGGGTAGTTTTGATTCGCATTTCTCTGATTGCCAAAGATGTTGAACATTTTTTCATATGTCTGTTGATGGATTGTATATCTTCTGTGAAGTTTGTGTTTAGCTCTTTGGCCCATTTATTGATTGGGTTGTTAGTTTTTTGGTGTTAAGTTTTTTGAGTTCTTTATATATCATGGAGATTAGTGCTCTATCAGATGTGTGTGTGGCAAAGATTTGTTCCCAGAATGTCGGCTCTCTGTTCACTTCATTGATTATTTGTTTTGCTGAGAAGAAGCTTTTTAGTTTGAATCCTCCCATTTGTTGATTCTTGATTTTGCTTCTTGTGCTATAGGAGTCTTGTTAAGGAAGTATGGTCCTAATCTGACATGATGAAGATTTGGGCCTATTTTTTCTTCTATTAGTTGTTGGGTCTCTGGTCTGATTCCCAGGTCCTTGATCCACTTTGAGTTGAATTTTGTGCAAGGTGAGAGATAGGGGTTTAGTTTCATTTTGCTGCAGATGGATTTCCAGTTTTCCCAGCACCATTTGTTGAAGAGGCTGTCTTTTCTCCAGTGTACGTGTTTGGCTCCTTTATCGAGTATAAGGTAACTGTATGTAAGTGGGTTCGTCTCTGTGTCTTCTATTCTATGCCAATGGTCTACATGTCTATTTTGGTGCCAGTACCATGCCATTTTTGTTACTATAGCTTTGTAGTATAATCTCAGGTCAGGTATTGTGATGCCTCCTGCTTCACTCTTCTTGCAAAGGATTGCTTTGGCTATTCTGGGTCTCTTATTCTTCCAAATGAATTTCATGATTGCCTTTTCTATTTCTATAAGGAATGATGTTGGGATTTTAATTGGGATTGCATTGAATCTATATATCCCTTTGGGAATTATGGCCATTTTGCCAATATTGTGCCAATTTTTATACTCTATTTCAGTGATGTTCAACACCTTTGCTTCCTTGTTATACCAAAGACCCTCCTCTTCCATTCATCTATTATCATTAGGTTTCTTGACTGTAGTTCCATACATTTTTTTAATGACTCTGGCATTTTATTTTTCTTTTTTTTTTTCCATACATTTTTTTAAAAGGTGAATATTATATTTTGAATGACCTCATGGGTAATTCTCATATGTCTTTAGGATAATATCCCTAGCTATACATACAGAAACATTACTTATTGCAATTTTTATTTCCTTATATTTTTCATTAGATTGTGAGCTCTGGGAAGACTATGATACTATTTTAAAATATATTCATTTTTGAATCCCCAAAACTTATCAGGCACTTTGCTTTCAATAGCAATCCAATAAATAGATGATGGTATAATTGAATGGACAATTTTTTTCAGTGCCCAAAATGTTCAAGAGCCTTTTAAAGAGAAATAAAATAACTTTAGAGATGTCAAATTTGTGTCCATATAGTTAATTTCTACTGTTATTTCAAGAATATGACTCAAATATATTATACTAGATTTGTGCTTAAAAATAGCAAAGATCTTAAAAATTATCAGAAACCTTAAACTATGCAAACAGTAATTCCGATATTGGCATTTACCCTATTGATAGATAAGAATTAGCACCAATGTGTATTACATATTATTTCTATCATGGTGAAAATTGTGAACTGTTTGACTTATGATTAATTTACATTAAATCTATGGTATATTTATATAAAAAATCTTGAATTCAAATGTTAAAAAATGATATTTTAGAAAAACTGTCTCAAGAGGCAGAAAGAGATGGCAGCCAGGTAAGATACCCTAACAATCATCTCACAGAAAAGGCAATTCAAAGAGCTGTTTATATACCAAACTGCCATCACAGGAGCTAAGCAAATCAAATGAGAAACCGTTGTACGTGGTTTTAGCATAACAAGAAGAATGCAATAAATAAAGTGTTGCCTGCATAATCCTTTCTCCAACTCCAAGCAACAGAGCCTAGAGAAAGATGCCTCTTCTTGAGGAATGGAAAGGGAATTAAGTACAGACCTTAAGCTTGAAACCCAGGAACAGACTCACCATGGTGAAGCCTAATACTCAAGAGAGCTTCACAGTACCTGTTCCTAAGCTAATGTCTGTGAATCAAGTCTTTCAGCCTGAGTTTTCCACGCAGCTGAGGAACTTCCTTCTTGACCCTTTCCCTAACAACAGGCAGCACAGTGTAGGTCAAGCCTCTACTGAAAGACAAGAAAGTAAGAATGGAATTTTGCCTTGAAACAGTACCAGACCCATTGCGGAAAAACCCAACCCTGAGCAGACAACAAATCTCCTACCCTCAAGCCAGTGCTTGCAGACGAAGACTCTAGATTTGCCTTCGTACCAGGTGGAACCCTGTACCCCAGTGGAATGTTTCAGCCTGCATAATTGCCAACTGCAGCAAGGGCCTGGGGCACACCTCTTAGATTACACAGGTCCACATGGGTGTAAAACTTGTGGTTGTCCCTATTAGTGTCAGCTTTGTTGCTCAAGGGACTGTCTATACTACTCCATTTCTAACTTAAGGAAAATAAGCCTTCCCTTTTTTGTAAGTTTATTATCTCATATATTTCATTATAGTGATTGAAAATGAGGTACAGGATACAACACAGTTATTATAGCATTGTTGGTCACAGCACTGCCGCCTTCATTCCTTCAACCCCTGTCAGCACAATACAGAAAATGGAATTGTCTTCTTGTGAGAAGAAAATTGAGGTAAGTGCCAATTCATTTCACTGGAGCCTTATTTCACAGTAAGGCCCAAATGCCAGCAAAACCCTATAGTACATGACCATAAGCCAGTGATCATAAATCATATGAGGTGATCTTTGCCCCAGGCAAAGGTTTATGGGGTCAGACTCCCCGTTTTAGATGCTCTCCAAGTTCAGTTTGAAGAACCCACCAACTACAGAATTGGGACAAACTTGGGCTTGGGGCATCCCATAGTGCTGAAACAGTGAAAACACACCAACCACAGATTTGTTACCAATCTGGGCTTAGGGTGCCATCTAATGTTGAAATAGCAGAAGTGACCACAGGCCCAGAGAAGATAAGCAGCCTGCTTAGAATTTCCAGGACAGACAAAAAGATTATGAAGACTATAATGAATACTTGATCCTTCAGTGTTCAGATGCTGTCACATACCAACTAGCATCAAGAACATTCAGGCAATCATGACTTCACATGATGAACCAGACAAGTCTTCAGAAACCAACCATATAGTAACCAATATGTATGAACTCCCAAACAGAGAATTCAAAATGCCTATTATATGAAAACTTAAGGCACTTCAAGAAAACAAAGAAACAATTCAATATTCTAATAGATAAATTTAACAGAGATATAAAAGTAATTTAAAAAATAAAACAAAATATCTTAGCAAAGAAGTACTTTTAAGAAACTAGAAGTCTTAGAAATAAAAAATACACTAAGTGCAATAAAAATTGCAATAGAAACCATCAATAGCACAACAGATTAAACAGAAGAAAGAATCATGGAATTCAAGACAGTCTACTTGTAAATACATAACTGGAGGAGAGAAAAGAGACTGAGAAGGAATTAAAAATATTATGATATATTTGTGAGAGTATCAAATGAACAATATTCAGGTTATTGGAATTCAAAAGTGACTTGATAATGACAAAGAAATAGAAAAAACTACTGAAAGGGATAATATCAGGATACCCTAAACTTAGGAAAGAATGTGATTATCCAAGTACAAAAATATCAAAGGTGTCCATCATATTCAACTCAACTAAGTCTATCCCAAGACATATAATCATGCTCTTGAAAGTTAAAGAGGACTCTCAATGCAGCAAGAAGGGTGGGAGGTAAAAACATAAAAATGCTTCAAAACACTTGAAAGAATACTTCTTAACAATAACTTCACAGGACAGGAAAAAGTGGAATGAGATTTTCATAGTGCTGGATAAAATCAAAACTCTTAACCAAGAATTCTGTGCCCAGTAAAGCTATCCTTTAGAAATGAAAGAGATATAAAGACATTCACATATTAACAAAGTCTGACAGAGTTTATCACCACTAAATCTGTCTATAAAAAGTTATTCAAACCAAAAGAGAAAACAATAAAAAAGAAAACATTGGAAGGTATAAAACTCATTGGTAACAATAGTTACACATACAAATTCAGAATGCTGTAAAATTAAAAATATAGTCTGTAAATCATTTATATCTTTAGTATAAAAACTAAAAAATAAGTAACAATTATATTAATTATATTAATATTCTAAGAGACAACAAAATAAGATGTAAAACAAAACATCAAAAATTCAAACTGTGGGAAAAATGGGGTGCAAGTGTAGTTTTCTAATTACTAATTTTCTTTCTTTTTTAAAAATTTCCTACCTTTATAACCAATTTTAAGTCAGTATCACTTCAGAATAGATTGTTATAATCAAAAGATCATCTAAACTTCAATATAATCACAAGGCCAAAACCTGTAGTAGACCCGCTCAAAATAATAAGCAAGGAATCAAAAAGCACAATTAGAGAAAATCACTTAGTCATAAAGGGAAGTTATAAGAAAGGGAAAAAAGAAAGAAAGGAACAACAATAAATGTAAAAAAAAAAAAACTATAAAAGCAGCATTAATAGGAGTTAACCTACCTAAAATTTTCTTAAGTATAAATGGTTTAAATTCTCCAGTTAAAATACATAGAGGAACTGGATGAATAAAAGAAAGCAAGATGCAATTATATGCCACATACAAAATAAAATAATTTCCCTATAAGGGTACACACTGACTGAAAGAGAACAGATGGAAAAATATATTTCATGCATATGCAAATAAAGCACAAAAGATGGAAGGAGTCATCATACTTATATTAGATAAAATAGACATTAAATCAAAAGCATTAAAAAAGACAAGGAAGGTCATCATACAATCAAAAAGGTGAATTAACAGTGAAGAAATAAAAATTATAGTTTTATATGTACCCCATATTGGAACAATTAAATATCTAAAATTAATATTAATACACATAAAAATGATATAGACTTCCAGAGAAAAATAATTGGAAAATTTAATACCTCATTTTTTTAATTTGTTCTAATTAGTTATACATGATAGTAAAATGCATTTTGACACATTGTACACAAATGGAACACTATTTCTCCTTCCTCTGGCTGAACATGGTACAGAGTCATGCCAGTAGTATAATCATACATGTATATAGAGTAACAATGTCTGTCTCATTCCACCATCCTTCCCAGCCCCACATACCCTTCTCTCCCCTCACTCCCCTCTGTACAATCCAAAGTTTCTTCATTCTTCCCTTCCTCAATTATGGATTAGCATCCACTTAATCAGAGAAAACATGCAGTCTTTGGTTTAATACTTCATTTTTAACGATTTTTATATCATTCATATATAAAATCTACAAAGAAGCTGCAGAATTTAACTGCATCCTAGACTTCATGGACCTAACAGGCATATATAAAAAATTCTAACCAACAGCTATAGCATACATATTTTTTTCTCATCAGCACAAGAAACATTCTTCTATTAGGTCACAAAGCAAGTCTCAAGAAGCCTTAAAAATCAAAACCTTATTAAGTAGTTTTTCTGATTATATGTTATAAAATTAGAAATTAGTAATAAGAAAAGCTTTGAAAACTGTACAAATGCATGTAGGTTAAGCAATCTACTCCTGAAAATCCAATGAGCAATTAAATAATAGAAAATTCTTGAAACAAGTTAAAATGGAAACAAAACATGCCAAAACCTATAGGATACAATAAAAAACAGTACTAAGGGAGACATTTACAACAATCAACACCTACAGCATACAAGCAGAAAGATCTCAAGTAAACAATCTATCTTTGCACTTCAAGGAATTAGGAAAACAAGAACAAATCAAATTCCAAAGTAAGAGAAGGAAATAAATAATAAATATCTGAGGAGAAATAAAATAGAAGCTAAAGCATCCATAAAAATGATCAAGAAAATGCAGAGCTGTGTTTTAGTCAGCTTTTTCACTGCTGTGACTAAAAGACGCAACCAGAACAACTTTAGAGGAAGAAAAGTTTATCTGAGGGCTTATGGTGTCAGAGGTCTCAGTCCATTGACAGCTGGCATTATTCCTCAGGTCTCCAGGTAAGGCAAGACAACATGGCAGAAGAGTATAGCAGAGGGAAGCAGCTCATATGATGTTTAGAAAGGAGAGAGAGAGACTTCACTTGCCAGATACAAAATATATACTCCAAAGTCACACCCCAATGCCCTACATTCTCCAGCCACATCCTATGTGCCTTCAGTCACCACTCAACTAATCTCATCAGGGAACTAAGTTGCTGATTGGGTTAAGGCTCTCATAACCCAACCATTTCTTTTCCTCTTTCTTGCATTGTCTCATACGTGAGGTTTTTGAGGATGCCTTCCATCCAAACCATTACAAGATGTTTGTGTTTTGTTTTGTTTATAAATAAATAAAATTGACAAAATTTTGGCTAGACTACAAAAAAAAAACAAGATTATAATAAAAAAAATCAGAGATTCAAAAGAAAACATTAAAACTGACACCACATAAATATAAATAATCATTAGAAATTATTGGTTATACACCAACAAATTTGGTAGCCCAGAAGAAATGGTCATATTTCTGGACACATTGATCTTGCCACGTTTGAATCCTGAAGAATCAGGAAACCTAAACAAATCTGTAACATGTAATAAGATTGAGTTAGTAATAAGACATCTTCCATCAGTGAAAAGCCCAAGGTCTGACAGCTTCATTATTGAATTCCACCAAACATTTAAAGAAGAAATAACACCAATTCTTCTCAAATTATTCCAAAAATTGAACAGGAGAGATTATTTCAAAGTCATACTATTAGACCAGCCTGACCCTGATACCAGATAGGAACACAACAAAAAAACCAAAGCTGTAAGCTAATATCTCACATGAACACAGATGCAAAAATTCTCAATGTAATACTTGCAGACTGAATCTAACAGCATATTAAAATGATTATACACTATGATCGAGGGATTTATCCTAGGGGATTAAGAATGATTCAACATGTGCAAATCAATAAACATGATACATCTACAGAAAGAAGAATCAAAGAAAAAAGCACATAATTATCTCAATAAATGTAGAAAAGGTATTTGATAAATTTCAACATTCATTCATGATTTAAAAGAAAAACTAAGCAAATTAGGTATAGAAGGAGTCTATATCATCAGAATAAAGTTCTTTTTATTAGTCAGCTTTCCATTACTGTAATAAAATACTTCACACAGACTGCTTATGAAGCCAAGAGGGGTTTAGTTTGGCTGACAGTCCTGGAGGTTCAAGTAAAGGATCGGATGGTCCCATTGGTTTGGGCCACAGGAGAGAAAGGCACAGAGTGGTTAGAGCAGCTGTCAGAGCGACCATTCAGATCTCAAGCCAGAAAGCAAGAGCAGACTAAGAGACTGCTATTCCAATCCTTTCCAGGGCACACACACAATGACTTAAGGAACTCTCATTGTGCCTCACCTCTAAGCGTCCACAGCACCTTTTCATACCACCACCCTGAGGTCAAGCATTTAACACATGAGACTTGGGGGGAACATTCAATACCCAAAATATAGGATTCTGTCCCCAAGATTCATGTCCATCTCACAATATAAAATGCAATCTCCCCATCTTCAATAGTCCCCAAGTTTCAACTGTTTCTAGAACTGCTGAAAAGTTCAAGTCCAAAGTCTATTCAAGGCAAATTCAATGATGAGACCCTGTTTAGAAAAAAAAAAATACAATGGTGAAATATGCACAGGGTAAACATCCATATTCCAAAAGATTGATACAGAAAATAAAACTGTAGAATTGTCCCCCCAAAAGACTAAACCCATCAGGGTAAACAGTAAATTCTAGGATCTCTATGTTGAGCATACAGGGTACACTGTGGTAGGATGTGGTCTCCCAAGGACTTGGGCACCCCAGGCCCTACGGCTTTGTTGGTTGCAGCTCACATTGTCACTCTTATATTGTCTCTATATATTGCCTATAGTTTTCTGCAGAGAATGTTGCATGTAACTGGAAACTCTACTCCCCCCCACCCATTGGACCATTAAGTTAACTCCCACAGCTCCATTACTCATCCTGCCATCAGGGACTCTAGCCCTGTAGCACATTGCCAGCTCTCCCAGACTTCCCCCCCCCCCAAATCTCAGTGGAATCTACCATAACGCCATAACTCTTGCATTTTTCACACCTGCAAAATCACCATTATGCTACAATGCCAAGGTTTACCACCAGCCTGAGCTACATCTGGGCCTGCTTGAACCGTAGCTGTGACCCTAGAGTACTTTGCTGGCTGTGCATGAGGAAATAAATCATAATGTGATCCTGAGCATGCATGTTGCTCCAAGACTCTTCTGAAAAAAAAAAAAAAAATTTTGGCCAGAAAGTCTTTGAAACATATTTTATCTTCTACACCTCTGATGGAGCTGTGATGAGAAGTCGCAGATTTCTGAAATGTCCTTGAGGCATGTTTACTATTGTCCTGATGGAAAACACTTGACTTTTTACTCACACTGATCTCTTTAGCAATCAGACCCTCCTTGGCCACACTTTTTTCAGATTTTTTTGACTCCTTTCTTGACCCAACTGCAAACTTTTCAAATCGATGTATTTGGCATCTTTTTGCTCCTGAATCTCACTATAAATTTGGCTGCAAGTGGCCAGTAATACCCATGCCATACCTGAATGCTTTGTGGTCTTGAAATCTCCCTCAAGTAAATTAGTCCATCACATTTAATCTTGGCCTTCCACGAAGTGTCAGGGCACGAAAATATAACCAAATTATTTTTCATAGTGTAATAAGAATAGCCCTTTCTCCAAATTCTCAAGGGAATCCCCATTTCCATTTGAAACCTCATCAGCATTCCTATCAGCATTATGGTCTTTTGAGTTCTCATCAGAAGGAAGCCTTAGCTAGAGTAATCAGACAAGGGAAAGAAAGAAAAGATATCCACATTAGAAAGGAGAAAGGCAAGTTATATTGCATATGACATGATGTGACATATAGAAATTCCAAAGATTCCAACAAAATACTATTAGAACAAATAAATTCAGCAAAGCTACAGGGTATAAAATTAACATATAAAATCAGCAGTATTTCTACATGTCAGTAGCACAGTATCAGAAAGAAAATTAAGGAAATAATCCCATTTCCAATGACAACAAAAAATTAAATACCTAGGAATACAGTTTACTAAACAGATGAAAGATCTCTATAATAAAAATTCTAAACATCAATGAAAGAAATTGAAGATTACTGAAAAGCAAAACAAAAATAACAAACAAAAATGCCCTGAAAGAGATTCTACATTTATGGATTGGAAGAATCAATGTCTATATTATCTGAAGTGATTATAGATTGTAATTCTTATCAAAATAACAATACCATTCTTTATAGAACTAGAAAAAATTATAAAATTTGTATAAAACCACAGGAAGACAAACAAAAAACAAATTGCCAAAACAATCTTGAGCACACAGAACAAAGCGGGAAGCATTATACTACCCAACTTTGCAATATACTACAAATCTATAGTAATCAAAACAGCCTGGTATTGGCATAAAAACAGGCGCCTAGACCAATGGACTACAGTAGGGAACCCAGAAGTCTACCAACATATATGCAACCAATTCATTTTGACAAAGTTGCTAAGAACACACATTAGGGAAAAGGCGTTCTTTTCAATAAATGATACTGGAAACTTAGATGTTCACATGCAGAAAAATGAATTTCAATCCGTATTTGCCATAATATATAAAAGTCAACTCAAAATAAATTAAAGCTGAAATATATGATATAAAACTATAAAAGTACTAGAATAAAACCTAAGTTTTGCCGGGCATGGTGGTGCACACCAGTAATCCCAGTGGCTCGAGAGGCTGAGGCAGGATTGCAAGTTCAAAGCCAGCCTCAGCAATGGTGGGAGGCACTAAACAACTCAGTCTCTAAATAAAATACAAAATAAGGCTGGGGATGTGGCTCAGTGGCCAATTGACCCTGAGTTCAATCCTCAGTAACTTCCCCAAAAAGCCTAACTTTTATTATAACAGGTAAAGCTTTTTAAAAATAAATCTTCACACAATCAGTAAACAAAAGCAAAACTAAAGAAATAGAATTACATCAAACTAAAGAGCTTCTGCACAACAAAGGAAAAGTTAATAGAGTGAAGAGACCCTTTAACAAATCAGAGAAAATATTTGTAAACTATACATCTGTCAAACAGTTAATATCCAGAATGCTAAGAATGGAAATGACTCTTTAGCAAAATTCAAATAATCCTGCTAAAATGTACAATAAACCTAAAACATACATTTTTCAAATGAAGACAAAACAAATAAATGGCCAATAAGTATATTTAAATATTTGTCATCATTGATCATTAGAAAAATAAAAAGCAAAAGTATAACAACATCTCACTTCACTCAAGTTTAGAATGGTTACGGCCAAAAAGACAAAAGATATCAAGTTCTGGTCAGAAAGTTGGTGGGAATGTATGTTAGAACGGTCATGATGAGATGGGAAAATCATAGAAAAGTAGCTTAACTAATTAAAACTGTAACTACCATTAGATGCTGTAATGCCACTACTGAGTATATTTTCAAGGGAAATGAAATAACTATGTACTTCATATTTACTTCATCACTATTCACAATAACCAGGAAATGGAAATACCTTGTGTTTATGAATTGATGAACAGATAATGTGTGGTATATATAAAAAATTGATACTATTCAGTCACACGAAAACATGAGATCTATGTCATTTATGACAACATGAATGGACCTACACTATGTTAAGTGAAATGGACTAGGCACAGAAAGACAAAGACTGCATGATCTCACTCAGATAAGGAATCTAACATCTTGATCTCATAGAAGTTGAGAGTAGAAAAGTGGTCACCAGAGGCTGGAGAGAGTAGTGGGTAGGTCGAGTGGGCAAAGTTGATCAATGGGTATTAAGTTATAGTTAAAAGAAATATGTTATGGTGCTCTATTGCACAGTACCAATACTATAGATAATGTTAGTGTACTGTATATCTGAAAAAAAAATTAGCTAGAAGAAAGATCTTTAAACATTTGAATCACAAAAAATTATAAATATTAGCCGGGCACAGTAGCACATGCCTGTAATCCCAGCACTTTGAGGCCAGAGAATCGCAAGTTCAAAGACAGCCTCAGCAAAAGTGAGCTGCCAAGCAACTCAGTGAGACCTTGTCTCTAAATAAAACACAAAAAATAGGTCAAGTGCCCCTGAGTTCAATCCCTAGTACCAAAAAGAAAAAAGAAATGATAAATATTTAAGGAGATAGACATGCTTAGCCTGATTTGAACATTATGTATGTATCAAAATAGCACATGGTAGTCCATAAATAGGTACAATTTTTACATGCCCACTTAAAAATAATTAAATATAAAACAATTTTTAAGAAATGTGCTTATTTATATGTGATTGAAAAAATAATTATTAAACAATATACAGTTTCAGTTATTACACTTACATATATACATTTAATATGTCATAAGAGAGAGCGCTCACTAATATGCTTAACCATTTTTACAGTTTTCATCACTCTGGAATAAAATTTTTTTTAATATTTTCTTTGTATTTTTTGTTTTGTCTTATTGTTATTTTTTATTATAAAATTATTTTTCAGGAATCATAAAATGTTCCTACATATCCAAGAATGTGAGCATCACATAGAACTATTTTCTCATTTTTTACTAAAATTTTCTTCATCTATCACTTCTCACTAAGTCAGCTTTTTCTCAGGAGGACCACACAATTGCCTATTATCAACAAAATGTACTTTCAAGAAAACCAAAGGGAACAGTTATATACTGTGTCACAGCAGTTTCAATCTTTTTCTTGTTCACTGTAAGTTGTGGATATTTTCTGAAAGTTAGTGTCTTGTTAAAAGAAATCCATTCTTACTTGATCAGATGATAAACCAGGATATAGTGTTAGCTAGATTAAAAAGACCATCTATGCCTTTACTAAGATAGGAAAAATTTAAGCTTGAATTATTTTTATTGCTAGAATTTGCATGGTTTTTGGTAGCAAATACAAAAATGGTACTTTAAAAACATTTTAAAGTGAAAAAATGGTGCTGTGAAATAACGCTAAATATTAAAATAAACATAAGAATTCTTACAGGTATCAAAGTGTAAGGAAAGAGGATTCCTATTTTTAATTTTTTTCAGACATATTGCCTTCATATTTAATGCCTATCTGATAGTTTTTAAATTTTAAATAGGCTAGTGTTATCTACACTACCAAAATTTTTGCTTTAGAGTAAAGACACATATTGAATAACTTGAAATAAAGGAAATTTGAGAAATCATTTCTGGTGTTCATATAAATAACATACAAAACTTAGAGATACTTAAGGACGGTAGTATCTTTTGAGTTCACATCGTTATCATAATGACTAGACATGCCCATCCTCTGGACCTCAACTCTGCAGCTGCTGTATATGCACCTGAGCCTTGCACACTGGAGCCACTGCTCTAGCCAGCACTTCTATACCTTGAACCTTAGACTGCTGCACACACTCTTGCATTTGGACCCTGATCCCATGACAGGTCCACATGTTCCAAGACCTAGGATAAAGGAGCACTTACCAGATTGTGAACACCCATGTCTCAGCCCCCAGGTGCACTATATCTCTGTATGTACCCATCTTCCAGACTATAGCTCCCTTGATGCTCCACAAACACCTTTGTCTTGCATACTGAGCCAACACTGTAGCAAGGAGACCTGCATCCCAAGTACTGATGTCTCAATCACCACAAACCTAAACGTAAGCCAAACCCTAAACCAGGAGAAAGTTTTGGGCCATGGCTTCCACCTTAGGAGAAAGAGATCCAGAAGATTCCAACAAACTTCACTGACAATGATCCCCAAATTCTTTGCTACTACTGCATATTCTGGCCACTAAGGACCTCTGTCATCTTCACTGATGCTAGATCCAGCTTATGGAGATACACAAAGGCTATGCCATTGCATCCTCATTAGAGTTAGAATTGTTGCAATCCACCTGGCCAACACCCAGATACCCATTCATAGGTGAAGGTTTCTGCCATCGAAAGTGGTCTGTAAATTCTGGAATAGGTGACTACACCATGAAATATGCATAAATCAATGCAAACAATGAAAACAAACAAAATCAAGGAAACATGTTACCATCATAGAAAAACCACAAGTGTTTTACGTAACCAATCTTCCATAATGGAGATGTATGAATAGACAGACAAGGAATTCAAAATAAGTATTTTGAGAAATCTCAATAAGGTACAAAAGGATGTATATAGAAATTTCAAGAAAATCAGAAAAACAATTGAGTAAATAAGTCAACAAGGATATAGAAATCATTAAAAAATATCAAACAGATATTTTAGAGACTACAGTGAATGAAATGGAAATAAATGCAATGGACAGCACCAACCGCAGATTTATCAGGCAGAAAAATCTACAAACTCAAAAAGAGAAAAAAAAATAGAAAAATTAATATTGTCAAAATGTCCATATTACCCAAGGTACTCTATATATTCAAAATAAATCCTATAGAATATCCATTGACTTTTTAATAGAAAAGACAATTCCAAAATTTGCATGAAGCCAAAAGAAAAATAACTCAATAGCTAAAATTATCTTGAGCAAGATAAATAAACTGATTTCAAATTATATAACAAAGTAATAGTAATCAAAAATACACAAAAGTGAGTTTTCCAGACCAAATATAAAAACCTGCCATATAGAAAAACCCATGCTGGTTCCTCTCTAGGGAAGGCCTGCTCTGCACACCTCAAAGCATACTTCCAATTCACTAAAAAAAAGCTGTCAGAGTAATAATCATGATAATCATCTTCATTAAAATGATCACTTAAACTCAGCAAAGTAACATAAATGCCTGTAAAATAATGTCAATATCTCAAATCTGGAGCATTTGGTTTATAAAACAAAAGTTGTGTTTTGCACTTTTATTCAGGCTCTGATAAAAGTGAATCCTATTCATTTATTGCATAAATTACTCAGAGGAAGTTAACAACAGTATTTCTGTAGCTGCAATAATTAACTCAGGCTTCTATAGAACTATTTAGTTCACTATAGACAGAACTAACTAACTAAATGGCAACTCAGGAACAGAGAGGTTTGTAGATCTATATGAAGCTTTAGCACCATCCTGGATCTGAACAGAGATGATACAAAGTCCTGAGACTGTATTGCAATCATCCATCTAGTCTGCAGCCCCCAAGGATGCCAAAAGTGCCCCTTTCTGCTCCTATGTCCTAGACCTGCCACCTCATCTCATGCCTTCTCTCAATCACACTTCTTATGCTTCTTTCCTTAGTCTGGTGCTAGGCAGTCATCACTTTGACACATTCAGGGAGAACCCAAATACATTCAAATTCCATCAAGGAAAACAATGAAGAAATGAGTAGAGAGCAAATGACTTACGAGCTACTAAATATTCTTCCATTTCCCAATTTCCCACTGCATTAGATGCCATGGTCATCCTCTATTAAGGTAAGATAAAAATGCAAAGCAGTTCATATCCTTGAATTGTCCACAGATAAAATAAACAATAGCCAATGCTACATTCTGCCCAGGTCTGCCTTCAATACTAAAGATCATATTGTCTCAGCTGCTGAGGGCACTATTGCTGGCAGCCAGCCTTCAGTTGTCAACTCTGTCTTGGAACTGCCTATTGGTGAAGAGAGCTGCCTCTGTTGATGTCACAGGCTTTTGTCTCAGGGCAAACCACCTCCAAAGACTGGGTGATGAAGCTTGACATCTTCACTCACTCAAGTGTGGCTTTCCAAGACAGCTATGAAGGGAAATTCTCTCAATGGGCAAACTTCAGGCAGTGCATTTGGTCATCTTGTTTGTGCAGAAAGAAATTTGTCCTCAGTTTGGAATGTACCCAGACACATGAGAGGTGATAAATGGCCTGAACAGATAGAGATGTAGAGGGAAAATATTGGAAGAACATAACTAAGAATAGGTGAAATGATGGCATAGATGTACCTATGGAAGTAGACACAGTATGTGAAGATGTTTGGATTGCATTGGAGACCCAAGAGAAAGAAAACACTCTGAAAGAGGCATGAGACGACCCCACAGAATGATTCAGTCAGTTGGATTCTGCGAGCTTCTGCTATTGGCCATTGAAGTGCTAGTGTAATGACTATGTGAGAGTGGCAGCCATGTTGTTAGAAAAAGAAGTTATTCATGGGTTCAGCAGAATGTGCTCTCCCTCATCAAAGCTAATCTAGCGCCTGGTGCTGCTAAACTTGCCAGCAACAAAGACTATATCTTAGTTCCTAATATTTCATCATTCCTGGAGAAGACCAAGACCAAGTAACTTGACCAAAAGATATTTGTTTCAGCTTGGAAGTTTCAGTGATTTATTTTGATAATAACAGACATTCACATATGTGTGTAGATTTTGTATTAAAAGCAAATTTACCACTCTGCTCTTCAGTCTTTCCTCAAAGTCCCAAGAGTATTAAAGTTTGTTACCTCAGGGGTTGAATGTCATTTTTATATATAAAACAAAGCTACCTATTTATTCACATAGAGTTTTCAAGTAATCAGAGTCATTTTCTCTGCAGCAAGCTTTAACTTTCAACATTCAAATGGATGGTTTGCCACATTGTATTTATTTAACATTGTATCCTCATTTGTTCATATTTGCTGATCTCCTTTGAACTAAATCCAATATTAACAGTAAAAATCTACCTTTTTAATAAAAATTTTAAAATACAACATCAGAAATCTATAGTGAATCTGTTACAGAGCTGCTTAAATATGTTTTTGAAAGATATATTTCATCGGTTTTTCTATTAGAAAATGTAGTATTTAAAATCAAGTGCCTCTTGATTTAGTAGATTTATCTAGTGCCTCTTCATTAGCAGAAAGTGGCCAAAGCTTAATTATGATTCTTTTTTGGAAGGGGTGGGTACTGGAGATTGAACTCAGGGGCACCTGACCACTGAGCCACATCCCCAGCCCAATTTTGTAGTTTATGTAGAGACAAGGTCTCACTGAGTTGCTTAGTGCCTCGCCATTGCTGAGGCTGGCTTTGAACTCTAGATTCTCCTGTCCCAGCCTCCCTAAGTGCTGGGATTATAGGCTTGTGCCACCGTGCCCGGCAATCATGATTCTTGATAACATTATTCATGAGAAATTTTTGGAAAATTTAGATAATAATATCTACATTTATAGAAAAGCAAAATAATACTTACCAATACAATCATCTATTAGAAACATATCATAATCTTATTAAAACTTCAACACTGTAAGTCCATAAACTGAGCTGGATTTTTTATTTAAAGTTTTTAAAATTTATTACTTTTTTATTGTATATATTATTAGTTATAATCAGTTATACATGACAGCATAAAGCTTTTTGATTCAATACACACAAATGGAGAATTTTTCTCTGGTTGTACATGGACTAGAGTTACACCATTCATGCGATCATACATGTACCTAGGACAATGATGTCTGTCTCATTCCACCATCTTTCCTACCCTCGTGCCCCCTCCCCCTTCCCCTTTACCCCATCCAAAGTTCTTCCAATCATCCCATGCCCCCCCACCCCATTATGGATTAGCATCCACTTACCAGAGAAAACATTTGGACCCTGTTTTTTTGAGATTGGCTTATTTCACTTAGCATGATATTCTCCAGTTCTATCCAGTTACATGCAAATGCCATAATTTTATTCTCTTTTTTGCTAAGTAATATTGCATTGTGTACATATACTACAGTTTCTTTATCCATTTATCTATTAAAGGGAATCTAGGTTGATTCCACAGGTTAGCTACTGTGAATTGTGCAGTTAGAAACATTGAAATGGCTGCATCACTGTAGCATGCTGTTTTTGAATACATAAAAACATAAAACCTGCACATATTGCTGAGGTACTGTGATGTACTTACACATGTATATATTATATAATGTTTAAATCAGGTTAAACATATCTGTATCCTCAAATATGATTCATTTCTTTATGGCAAAATCCTGTATTTTTTAAATATATAGTACATAATTTAAAAATTAAATTATCAACATAAAACATTGTGCATGGAGTTAATATTTTACTTGTAATATTTCCAGTTAATATTTTCAGAGGGAGGGAGAAACAGGGAGTAGGAAGAGTATACGAGAACAAGATACAGAAATTAGCTTAGCTATCAGGGAATGGAAAATATAAACCAAAACAATATACCACTATACACTAACTAGGGTGACTACAATAAAATAAGAAGATCCCAGATCAGGGGTCACACTTCAATTCCAGATACACTTCAATTCCAGAAGAGGAGGACCTGGCTATTTACAGTGTCTATAGTAGGAGACAGGGCGCTATTGACTTATAGGACCACATGCAATTGTGCTTCCCTGATCTTTCCTTCATTAATTAGGAAAGGGAAACATGCTGGACAACTAAACAAAGCAAAATTAATATGTGTTTTACAGGGAGGAAAAAGACCATTCTTCTTTAACCAGCTATTTTGGGTCAGTCAAATGAGGCCCCTTTCCCTCCTATGTGAAATAAACATAATAATGCCAAATTCATTGGATTTCTGAGAGCATTAAAGAGATGATATATGTGGAAATTCTCTGCAAACTGCAGAGTGCTTATGAATTATCATATCCGTGTTATCATACTCTATGGAGTGCCTGTGCAGCTACCAATCAAGAATTAGGAAATATATTAATAGGGGAGATGTTAGACAATGATGAAATGTGATAAGTGGTCTGAGTGCACTTGTTTAAATGCTGTTCTATTCAAATCCTTACATTTGGTTGCTGCTGAGCCCTACATTAGAATGAAAATCTCCCATATAATTTGGACAATTTCCTTACAATAAATTTCCAGGCTTCATTTGGTCATCCCCATAAACTCAATATACTCCAAGCAGGTTGTTAAGCACATTCAAGGATTTCACAATGAGCAGCAGAAATCCAGTTGTCATTAAAATGAAATGCTGACATTGGAATAAGGCCACAATGAAGTGTTTACTGCTGCTGCTCTGGAATTATAATTATTTCTTTACTTAGCCTTTAGAGAACTGAATAATCTGATAGATATATTGTTTACTAATATCTAAAATAAAAATGTTGAATTGCCCATGTATGTGTTTATCAGAACTAAAAACTATGTTACTATTGACTTCACAAAAAGACAACTTCTATAATTAATTGCCCATATTTATTACTGTGCTGTATGCATAAAATTTATGAGATGATAGCCGTTTTCCAATTTAGCAGAGTATATGATAAAAAGTATTGGAGAAATTGAGAAGAAACTTGACAGTTAATAGGAGGCAAAAGGAAAAAGTTGGTTTAAGAGATGATGTATGTCCAAAGAGACTTCTAAGGTAGGAGACATGGGAACTGGGCTGAGAAGCTCAAGCTAGATGTGAAACAGATTAAAGACAAACTTTCCAGGCAGTTAGAAAATAAATGTTAGATAACTTTTCAGGATGGATTTAAGTTACTTAGAAAAAGCAAGAACAATGAACATTGAACCAGCAAGCCCTGAATTGAGTGCTGAGACAATTTGCCTAAATCTTATCTATTCTTTATGAGTATAGAGTATAAATAATTTAAAACTCAGGATCCACAGAAACCTCCCTAAAATAAACAAATTTGTTGTTCAGTTATTTTTTTCCTCAAGACATCAGTTGCAACTGATAAAACATTCTGCACACAAACTATCATTTTACAAAATTAACTTTGTCAGTCAAAGATAGAGAAACTTCAAAAGAACCATCATGATACCTTCCCTAAGAATTCAAAATTTGTATTCACCTTCTGTTTTGTATTGTGATCCAGAAAAGCCAGGTTTACGAAATATTTTTGACAGGTGAATTTCCACATTACCAAACACCTTCGATGTTAATGCCCTTCCTCTCTGTCCTACATCAATAAAGTCCTTCTAAGGCCAATGTTTGGGATAAAGTTGCTGTCAGAAATGTGAATCCAAGACAATTACATCATTATTTTATTGGACATTTTATTTATGAAAATGCATAATAACCACAGCTAGTTGCTAGTCTACATCCATGAAAACATCTCAATAGCACAGTATCACAGCAAAGTAGACAGTGCAGCCCAGTTACAGTAAAGCCACCAACTACAGCTCTATTCCCTCCCACCCTTGAAAGGTGCTCTCTTCACGCAGGTCCCTACCCAAATGTCACCTTATCAGTGAGGTATTCCCTAAAAGCCCTGAACAAAATGGCAGCTCCCTTCTTCTCCAAAGTACTCCTATTCCTTATCCCATTGCCTTTTGCCACACTAAGAACATCCAGTGAGGATGTGCATTTCTTCCATATTTGACAACCCTGTCTCCCTGTGCCTTTGCCCGCCCAACACCACTGGCCCCACAATACAGTCTGACCATCACTTTCACAGCCCTCAGTGATGGCTGCCAGGTCAAAATGCAACTTATAACCAAAAGAAATTGAAGGAGTTTAATATCTTCTGGAAGGGGCATCATGTTTGCCCTACAGAATGAAGCTTTTGATTAGCTGTGGTTCATGTGTGGCAGGTTAAAAAAAAAAGAAAAAGAAAAAGAAAATGAAATCACAATAAAGCAATGAAAGCTGTTGGACTGCTGATAATACCTTATAAACCCAATTATAAAATATGAGCAAATAAAGGTATGCCAATTATTATTATAGTCTTGCTTGTCTTTTCACATCTATGGTTCAGAGGAGTAACTTCATAGGTTGCTATAAATAGTAGTGAATATCTGTTATCATGTTCTAAGCACCAATTTTAAGCATTTACTTTGTATAGAGAAAAAAATGTTTTCTGATAATGCTATAATTCTTTCAAGAATAAGGTCCTAAGGAAAGCAAAATGTATGATTACCCAATTGATCAAAACAGTTATGAGGTTTCTGAAATAATGTAATCAAATCCATGTATTTTACTTACTAATGGAGTATTTTATGGTTTTGACCAAATTTCTAAAACTCTATTTTTACTCATGTTTTACATATATTTGTTCATTTTTCTAGTCAGCTCAAACTCAACATATCCATCGTAGATCTCATATCTTTCCCCCAAGTTCTCTGAATCTTCTTTACCTTTGTCTTTGAAATGGGAACATAATACCTAGTTCATATGTTTATTGTGAAGATTAAATGAAATCATTATTATAAAATAATTAGCACTCTGTTGGCTTGTGATATGTAAGGTAAGGTCACTGTTACACAGCTTTGATGATTCTTTGCCTTGATTATGTTTTCTTACCAAATTTTGCTTAAGGAATATGCATTTCTTTCTGCTCTGTTCTGGTTTTCCCCACATGTCCCTTTCTCAGAGCTGCTTTGGCTCTAATTAAAGCACATATGTGATGGTGTCAATCTTCTGCTTCAAGTCCCTCAATGACTCTTGGAGGCTGCCTTTATAAAGTGCTAAATCCTTTGATTAGCACACAAGTCCCTTCTCTGATTGGTGCCCTCTGTTCATCTAACCTCATCTCTGGTGCTCTCAACATTTGTAATACCTGCTATAGATAGATCCACTTTTTGAACCCCTCCAATGAGTCACACAGATCACACCCCATACATCTCAGCTGGATATATGAGGCATGATCTAATTTATCAAGCTAGTGCCTATTCAAATCTCAGGAATACTTCTTGGATGAATTACACTCTCCTCTGTCTGTTCTTCCCTTTCTCTGTGGATATATAATTGTTTGTAGGGCTTATTACATTTTGGTGGAATGTAATCTGCTTGTTTATTTCTCCCAAGTAATTAAACCATGTCCAATTCACCTTTTGATCCTACAACCTGAGTTAGTACCTGGCACATAGTAAATGCACAGTGGATATTTATTAAGGAGATAAATATGTTAAGATGAGATCTAAGTTATGTAGATGATACATATCTTTTTATCAGCTCACTGCAGTAATCTTGTCATTGTAGCTGAGTGATAAAATCCACCCTACAGTGTTAAGACTGGATGGGGCATTGGAAGTAAAGCAGTCCATCTTTCATCAGATTCAAGAATCCCTATTATGATCTGGTTCTAACTCATCTGATTTCAGAAAAAAAGTAAAAAAAAAAAATCTTAGGAAAGGTTATCTGTGTTCCTGTTTCTTATCAGCAAGATAAAACCCACTTCACTCCATTTAGCACCATGTGGTAAGTGTCTGTTTCTAGGTGAAGGATTTAACTGCAAGTTTTCACATGCAGCACTGATAGAGTTCAAAATAGTCACAAGGCAGAACATCATGACAATGACATCATATTTGAGGAGGTTCAAGTACTTTTATCTTTGCAGGATTATTTATTACAGGTAAACTTAGCTTAGATACAGTATATTCAGCTTTTTTTGCCCTATCTTTTATCAGTATGGGTCAGAGGGATTTTTGAAGTGGATCAATAGATTGCCCTCCTTCTCCTACTACATCAATGCACCTTCCAAGGGAAAATAGACAATTTAGTTAAGCTCTACAATTCCTGAACTTCTTTTAGATCAATAGTTAATTATCTGCTATATTTGCCAATATGTAAAACCTTCAGCAGAGTTGCCATAATTAAATGAAAAACGTGTATTTGCAGACTGTTATATGATTTAAAATTCAAAAGTATTTCTTCCTCTTTTATTTTTATAATGTTAGTTTTGACCCTTATTCTGCTTGTCAGTTTTTCTTTAAGGAATATGCAATTCTAAAGGCTTCTCATTTACACAGTAGCTTTGAAATATAATACAAGTGGACCACTCACCTTTTACAAAACAGTTAAGCAACTTATCAGATCTCCTGGATTCTTAAACCACTGTTTTCTGTCAGGTGGGAAGGGCTATCCTCTTAGGAGATCAAGGGCCATTAGATATAATTAACTTTCCCCATTCCTTTCCTCTTAGGAGATGGATTTTAAACTACTACACATCCCACCATGGTTTGTGATTACATTCTATTAAACATGATAAAGCATCTTCAGAGAAGAGAGCCATCATTATGAATTGAGTTTAACAACAAATTCCCATGAGATCTGATAATTATCTTCTGTAGTAGAGATTATCTGCCCACAGTAAGAGGATTTATTTTGTTCATTACTGTACTCATAATAACAGCTTGCAATGTGAAGTAGAAATGAGAAAGTGAAGCATACCATCTCGGGAGAACAGAGACACCACTTCAGTCCTGTAACAGAAAACAGCCACAAGAAGACAAAAACAGATTCTAAATACAATCATACTTTGGAAAACAATCAGCTGTCATTCATCTTTAATGTTTCATACTGACACTATTAAACAAAATAGCTCATTGTTAATATTGTTCAGTGTCTCTGGCTCTAATTCCCATATGTAGTCTGAAAATCAGCCATTAGTATTTAAACCAAAGTACTTTATTACTTTCCTCAATTGAAGAAAATAGTGATCAAAAAAAGCAGTTAGTAAGGGAAAGCAAGAGAACAAAAGAGAGAGTAAAAAAGAAAAAGCTAGCTTAATCTGGTATTTGTTAAAATATGTTATTTAGCCATTCCACATGGAAAAAAAAAATCAGGGACAGCTTTGAGCAAAAGGCAGAGGGACAGTGTGCTAGGCAGGGTTTTTATCACTATGACAAAATACCTGAGATAATCAACTTAAAAAGAGGAAGGGGTTTTTGAGGGGGGTGCTTCACAGTTTCAGGTATTACAGTTCATGGTCACTTGGTTTTCTTTCTTTTGGGCCTGTGGCAAGGCAGATCATCATGGCAGGAGCCACAGTGGAAGCATCTGCTTACTTCATGACAGCCAAGAAATGAAAGAGACAGAGGAATGTGTTTGGATCCCAATATCTCCCTCAAGGGCATACCCCAGTGAATACCTTCCTCCCATGAGGCCCCACCTCTTAAAGATTCCATCACTCCCAATAGTGCTAACAGGCTAGCTACCAAGCCTTTAATACATGAGCTTTGGGGAGGCACTTACACAAACCATAGCAGAGAGCCTGAGGAAAGTAATTCATTAGTTTGCTTACAGTAAATTCCAAAATCTCATTTTATACATATGTTAAACTATAAAAATCCCATTTCCAAGTAAAACATAAATGCTTTTATTTACTGTGTACCAGTTCCCATAAGTAAATAGGGAGAACGCATAATAGAGACCCGTGAGCAATATACAAATATTTCCATAAAGGTAACAATATCTGAATATCACAGTAATTTACATGGGACATGGCCCTGGAAGAGCATTTGGTGTCACTCTCTCTCTCTTTGCAGATGAAGGAAGCAAGCCAGAGAGGCGAATCATAACACTATTAAACCCAGACTAGGTGTTCTTTCTCTAATAAGTTTTGCCAAGATTATGTTCACATCTCATACACATAAACCGTTTGTGTATGTGTTTGTGTCTTTTCTTGAACTTTTAAAGGTAACAGTATTTCTGTAAGCCTGTTGTAAGTATCATATGTCTCAAAATGTGAAAAGACTTTAGAATCCTAGAGGGTAGAAGTAGAATAGAAATAACATAATAATGTTTACTGCACACCAGCTAGGTGTCCAGCTGTGTATGTTATCTATGTTATTACATTTAATCCTCCGACGACTCCAGCAGAAACATCCCATTTTTCAGGTGAGGATTCTGAAAACTCTAAGCAGTTGCCATAGTGACCAGGAACTGGTGGGGTGAGTTTAAACCCAAGTCACTGGAACCCGAGTTCCTGTGAACTACATACCTCATTATGCTGCCTTCAGAATGACCACTAGCTCCATCTGATGAAGTTCAATTTGTGAAGTTCCTGCCTGTGTTTTAGCAAGTGAACAAGTAGTTGGAAATAAATAACAGCACTGAGACTCCCACTTGTGAATTTTTCTGATGACCTGCTGGCAGCATTAAACAAGATGGAAAATACCGTGGGCTGTCTAAAGAGTGGAGAACAATCTCAGATGTAACTTCAAACATCCGTCTTCTTTAGTGTCGCCTCTGTACATCATTCACACTTAGAGTGTGGCCCAACTTTTTCCCGGAGAAGTCATCTTGTCCCTGGAGGCTTTCTAGGCTGTAATCCTGAAAAGACAATAAAGTTAGAAGCTGCCTTTGAAACTAACTCACACTGCCTGATGCTGAGTTTGTTTGGAGTATGTTAGGTCTCTCAGCATAAGGGTCTGATAAAACAGTTGATGAGGTTTCACTTGTGAATAATGAAAGAAACAAGTTGGTCCTTATTGTTTTGCTGTGTGAGAAAAATAGATAGGTTGGCTTGCCGTTCTGATGCTGCAAAGAATAATTTATCAGATGATCTCATGTTTGGAACACAAAGATAGGAGTTAAGAACTTTGAAACGTAGTCATCACTAACTTTCTCCTACAAATAACTGTATGTTCTGTCAACAATGCCAGCCAAAGCATTTCATGGGATTTCACCATGGAAAACAGGGACCAGACATGAGCTCATTTGCTGTCTTTGTCCCCTACCTGTGGATACTGCGGGAGAGGGGGGACTTTCCAAATCAATCATGTTAATCTTGTGAGTATTCAACATAAAAAGCATGAGGCCCTGGGTTCGATCCTCAGCACCACATACAAAGCAATAAAATAAAGACATTGTGTCCATCAACAACTAAAAAAATATTTAAAAAAAAAAAAAAGAATTATCTAATCTAAAAATCCCCTAATTTGTCTAGAACAGAGAGATGTTCACAAAGATTTTCTATAAAAGTCTAAATAGTTATTTAAGGCCGAGCTGACAAATCCATGTCCATTTTCTCATAGTTATAGCAGTAAAATCTTTTATACAAAGAGGGCTTTTTTTGTGTGTTTGTTTATATTCAAAGGCAACTAAGAAGGGGATTAGAGGGCAATTATTTGAATAGGCATGAATTTCTTTGGAAGGACAGTAGAATGTTCTATTACTATTGTTTTTTTTGCTGTGGCGGATTTATCTTTTGTGTTCTCTGCTTGGGAGAGATATTAATGAGTCTTCAGATGGGAATCATAGTGCAGGTGATTTGCTAGAGAAGAGTCCTCAAGGTGAATTGAGGAGAAATCAGAAAGAATAGGGTCCAAAGTGAGTCTACCACAGTAACCTCTGTCTGTCCAAGACAACATAGCCACATCCTGAGTGGTCCTTTTCTTAGACACTAATGCTAAGTTTCATTTATTCTCAAAGTGCATTATTTTCTTTTTATTTGAATTACTATAGGGTGTGATTACATTCTGTTCAGTGGGCTTGCTTTGCTTCAGATCCTGCTAAATTTTACCTTAATCTTTCAAAAACTAATATGCAACAACAGACTCAGGCAATAAGAGCCACAGTTAACTGTGGTCTTTAAGAGTCTGGCAATTCAATATGCAACATGATCTAACCATGGTTTCTAAACCTCATATGTGTAATGGGTCAATGATGTCTAACTTCTAAGGTTATTGTGAGAACTGGAGATAACAGAGATCAAATGCTCAGCAAAATGTGCAGATCCGTAGGGTATCCAACACTATCTTAACTGAGAAAGGGGCTACTTTCAAAACTATGTCAGGTTTATTTCTGTCGCCCTAGAAAGTAGTTGGTTATAATGTCTACTATGTATGTGTTCATCTTTTTCTCTGAAGTAATCGAGCTCTAAAAATATTCATATTATTTTTGAATAAAGTGTTTCATTGTTCATAACTCATTTCTCTTTGATCTTGGATTTATCTCTTAATAAACTAAATCTCAGTAATGGTTCAGGATTCAGGAGGCTTTTCCATGCCTTAACAAGGGTTCTGTGCTACTAAGACATGGGAAGTCTTAATTTTGTACTTTATTTTTTCTGGATTTTGCTTGTGCTATGTTTTTGGTGATAAGCACAAAGATTCCTATAGGTTTAAATTTAGTGATATAGTTGTTTGAAAGTCAGAGCTTAGAATAAGCTCCCTTGTCTCTTTAAAATATAAAGTAGGAGGCTGGGTTTGTGGTTCAATGGTAGAGCTCTTATCCAATAAGGATCCAGAAGGACCTGGATTCCCTTCTCTAAAGGGAAATTTTCTTGTATAATTAAAATAGCTGTCTTATAAGACAAAACTCTTATTCATAATGCTTGAGTTGTATGTCCACTCACCTTATTGTCACTTATGAGACTCTTGTAAATTTTATTTTGAAAAAAAGAAAAAGCTGCTTTATGAGATTTTTACATTTTAAATTCTAGAGTGAGTTCTGCTTGGGAGGAATGGGAACAAAGAAGATAAGCTGTGTGCTAGCCTCTACTGGGTTATATACCGTTTACTTCAGAAAGAGACGTTTTATCTTTTGAAAATGAGCATTCCTTTCCCTTGCATTGTGATCTCTTTAGACCTAAAGGTGGGCATCCCTCTTTCTCCCAGGAATGTTTTCTACAGACAGAAACAGGATAAATTCAGTGAGCATTATAGACTGTCCTGAAGGGGAGAAGAAGTTACTAGAAAGTGGTTTGAGATGCATGTGAAAGTAGAAAGATAAAGTTCCAGCGGCACACAGAGGAAAATGGAGGAGTTATGGGAGCCTCAGGCATCTCTGCATTTTAGAAGTACATGATTAACCTACCAGAGTGAGTAACTGCTCTGCTTGCAGCCCTGTGTTCCCCTAAAAGAGAAGGAAACAGCCTGTCTAATAATATGCTAGTAAAGATACCACTTATTACTAATAACATGCATTTTTAGACTGACTCGGTGGCATTGAATACTATCCTAACACTGGCCTCTGGTAGAAGTGGGTGGATGTGCTTCTCCAAGGTCCACCATGCTTATGGGCTCAGAGTTACACTCCCTCTCCACAACTGAGGTGAATGGCTCATTCACCCTTCCAACATTTTCTTTTCAATATCTTCATTTTTTTCTTTCTCCTTTTTTTCTGCACAACAGCACCCCAAAACGTTCTAGAAATGTGAAAGCACACCCAAAGGTCCTAGCTCTTTTTCCAGCCTTCTTATCTTTCTTTTTACTGCTAACATCTTTAAAAAGTGACCTGTGAGTGCTGACTTTATTTTGGCCCATCTATGCTTGCCTCAACAGACTACAATCACGATTATTGTCTCATTCTGCTCTAAAGATGCTCTCCAAAATCTTAAAAGCATTATCTTCTTCACAATTATTAGTTTTGATTTTTCTTCTTCAGTTTTAATAGTATAGACCAAATCTGTTGACTCTTTGGAGTTTTTCTCTTTTATGTCAAGAGAAACAACGGGAAGTTCAGGTTTTCACCTCAGGCCTACATCTGTGGTGTACATCTCCGTGTTACCAATTAGCCTTGGAAATCAACCAGGTGAAGAATAAAGTAAATGCTTTCTTTTCAGAAATAGATATTAGTAAAAAAAAATGCCCAAATAAATGGGCTTTCAAACCTTTATACATGTAGTGAAGCCATATTCACAGCTCAGTGTGAATGGTGCATAGTGGAACTGGGCAGTTGCAGACTTACATTAGTCCATTTATTTTTCTATAACAAGTACCTGAGGCTGGGCAACTTTATAAAGAGAGGAGGTGTCTTTAGATCACTTCTCAGGAAGTTCAAAGATATGGTGCTGGCACCAGCTCGGTTCTGCTGAGGAACTCGTCATAGGTGGCATTATAATGGTAGGAGCACAGGTAAGGAGGAGAGATCATAGATAGGAAGCCAGAGCAAGAGGAGGGGTGAGTAATGACCCACAACACATCTTACCCCTTGGAGATCACACCACTTCGTATTCTCACACTAGGGACAAAGCGTCCAACACATGAATCTTTGAGAGACACATTCAAACCAAAACCAAACCACAGGAAGCCTCCATGTCTATATGCCAAAAGGTGAACTCAGATGAATGCCAAAATCTTCCTCCAAAACTATGCAACGTCTGCCATAGTATGGGCTACACTGGTGGCCAAGGCCTCCATGAACTAACTATATATACTCCACACAGTCACAGATGAGCAAATACCAGGAGGTTGTGGGTGGGAAATGAGAGCTGAACCAGCTGCCTAATGGGCAAATATGGCTAGAACACTACTACTCTTTCACAGAGTCAGAACCAAGCAATATATTTTAACCATTTTTTACTTAGCTGTTTCTTTGAAAGGGGGGTTTGAGAGATGGCTAATTCCTTTAGTATTTCTGTAGGTTAATACTACCTCTAGAGTTTTCATATTTGTAAAGACTAAGTCTATTACACATCTAGATTATGTTGTACAAAAGAGTATTTATCAACCACCATTTGTTTTCTAATGAGAATTATGAACTGTTCTTTTCTCTTTATAGAATTCCACAACTTAGAATTAGTCTTCAAGACACCCTACTCTAATCCCTTTACTTTACAGGCCAAGTAATTCAGATATTGTTTTTCATTCTAAAAACACCGTAAACTCCTTGAAGTTTTTATATAACACTCAACTCAAGGGCAAAGACTTTGGATTTTCAAAATAGAATTATGCAATATGGAAGTTCTTCTGAGAATATCACAAGGGAATTGCTTCCTGCTAAATAGTGATGATATGCCTGTCATTTTCATCTTTGCTTACATCAAAACAGTTAATATTTGCTACAGAATCCTTCGCTTGAGGTCTAGCAATTTTTTAGGTAATTTTCAGAAATGTGTCTACTTCAAAACTTCTTTCAATGATTTGATACTTTCAGAAAAACAAAAGAATCCTGAAATTTTTAATACAAATGCTTACTTGAACTTATTTCACCTTCTTTTTCTTTGCCCTCACAAATGCACACAATGAATAACAAATAACAAGCACATTATTTTCCTTTTCTGTCTCATCTTTTCTCAGATTTTTTTTTATTAATTTCATTCATGCTGTAAATTCATTCAGAATCCAGCTTCTTTCTCAATGGCCCTTGAAGAGTGTGTCAGAAGCTATAATCAGTATGTATTATACCCACTTCTATGCAGGTCACCTTTATGTCCATGAATTCATTTATAATTTTTAACTCATTATTATATTTCCATGTAACTTTCAATGTTTTAGAGCTTCTTCCATGCTGTGCATATTTCTATAAATATCTGATTTTAATTCCCAAATGAGAAAAAATACAGAATAATTTCTCACAGTATTTTCTTTCTTTGATGATGCATCTGTCTGTTCTTTTTTCAGAAAAATCTTAAGATTGAAAGATAATGAAAAACATTTGACAGGGAGAGAGGAGATAAGCATTTTATACATTTCTAGTAATAATATAAATTAGTAAAGCATTTCTAGAATACCATTAGGCAATTTTTGTTGAAAGCTTTAACATAAATGTAAAGTTGCTAATCAAATTCAAAGAAAATCACTAGGAGAGTAGCCAAAGATTCAACTACAAAGATGTTCATTCAGTATTAATGATAATAGCAAAATATTGGAAATATCTCCATGCTCAACAACAGAGGATTCATTGAAATTAAGGTGATTCTAATAAAATAGAATATGAATGAATTAATAAAGATGATGTTGCAATCATATACTGCAGGGCTATTTGGGAAAACCAGGTTTTAAAACCCAGTGTACAATTATTCCATTTTGTAAATACACCAAACATATAAATATGCTTAAGAAGATATTTTTTTTTCAAAATTGTAATGTTTACTGCAAAGTTAATGGTTAACAAATGTATTTATTATGTTCCTTTTTATTTATCTTATTCTTTTTATATTGCTGTAATAGAAGGTCTGACACTAGATAATCTATAAAGAAAAGAGGTTTATTTGGTTCATGAGTCTGGTGTCTGAAGGAGACAAATAGTACAGCATTGAGTCCCAGAGAGCGTCTCCCACTGCATCACTGCACAACAGAGAAGTGAAAAGGTCGTATTAAGAAGTGCCAAACTCACGGGATGGCCTTGCTTTATAATAACCTGCTCGTGAGAGAAGGTTAATTTGGTCCTGCAAGATCATTTCTCCACAGATGGTTCCCCCATGATCTAATCATCTCTTAAAGGCCTTATCACCTCAACACCATTGTGTTGGGGATCTAACTTCCAGCATATGAACTACAAGGGGGGCAAACCATAGCCAGAGCACTTACGTATCTAAACTCTCGTATGTATGTGTGTGTGTGTATCTGATCATTTTTAAAGTGCTCTTTTTAAAACAAATTTCCTTCAAAATGAGACTGCAATGATAAACAAGTAAAAGATAGCTAACAAGTAATTCAATGAAAGAAAGGTCTTTCAGGGACAAATGATATTAATGCCATGAAATATAAACTATCAATTTAATTTTTTTTTTTTTGCAGAAAACAAACAAAAAAAAAACATGGCTGATTTTCACCAGAGTCAATTCAAAACAAGGGTATGCCAGTATGGAGAGAGGCTGACTCTCTGTGAGTAAAGAAAGTAGAAGCAATGGTAGATGGTGCTTGGTTTAAAGACTGGCCTTAAATTTGGGGTATAGAAAATTTAGTGGCCTAAAAATAGAAGACTAAAGGTTGACTATATACCACTTCTCTTAAGTAACCAGAAAAATTAAGGCAAAGTTGCCATCAGGAAAGGAGTTAAGATATAAGTGGTCCTTAATTTTCACCTTTCTCTTCAGTTTGTATGTAATTATTGCAAATATATCTTACGTCTAATTTTTTTCATTCATGTTTTAAAACTCCTAGGACTCCTTCTGTGTTGTATCTTAATTCAGTTCAACACATGTTCACTGACTATCTGCAGAATGAAGAAATGACTCCTTAAACATCAGCATTTCAGCAAGTAGAGCAGAGGAGGGGCACTGAGAAGGTGCACAGTTCATCTCTAGTTGCTAGAGTGGGTGGTGCAGGTGAGCTGACTCTGTTTGCCAAGGTCTATTTGGAATTATACATACAGAATTGGTAAAATAGGACAAAGTCAGCATTCATCTGGAGCACCAGGGACAAGATCAATCCTAAGCCATCAGCTGGCTTCCTTAGTGCCTTTTGATATTCTACTCTCTCAAAATTTTCTGTCATTGACTCATCAAATAAACACTTTGCTAAGTTTTGGGATATAAGTAAATAGTCTATGACAGCTCTTGCACAACACAGATACATGTAAGTAAAAAATTATAAATCCATATAAAAATTTAAGAGCAAAGGGACAAGATGGGCATGGTGGCGCACATCTTTAATCCTAGCAGCTTGGGAGCCTGAGGCAGGAGGATCGCAAGTTCAAAGCCAGCCTCAGCAACTTAGTGAGACCCTGTCTCTGCATAAAATATAAAATAGGGCTGGGGATGTGGCTCAGTGGTTCAGCGTCCCTGGGTTCAATTCCTGATACAAAAAAGAGGTGGGGGGGACAGAGTAGCATAGTGATCAGATATAGATTTAAAGGGTTAGAGTTTTAAAATTCCCATTTGTTATGTATGTGACTTGAGTAAGCCATTTAACTTGCGTGAGCTTTGGTTTCTTTATTCCTAAAACATGGATCAAATGTCACTGTTAGAAAGCTTTACTGGAACTTAAGCAAAAAAACAAAAAACAAAAAAACAACAACTACCACCCAGCTAGCATAATATGGGGTACATTGTAGCAATGAAATTATTACTTAGTTATTATCAATGTTATTATTTTATGTAAAGCATAAAATTTGGTTCTTGCTCAGCTCCTTTAATAAAAGTTTTCAAATGGTTCAGGTCCTGCCTGGTGGGTGGGGGCTGAGCAAGGATAGGCTTTCTCTCATACTTATCCCAGTGCGAAGTTCTGAAGTTTCTGTGAGATCTGCTTCTATATCCATGGGTTAATTATTTTCCCTCCAATCTGCCTCTTCTTTACCCTTTTCCATAGACACATACTTACCAGGTTTGGGGTAAACAAATTTTTACATGCACCCTTCTCAACACTTAAACATAGTGGCTGCTGTGTGAAAGAACATGGTCCTTGGGGTATTAGAGATGAGCATATTTGGCAAATACATGGAAAACACATAGATTAAAATACAGCATTCCTCTGGAGAACCACGGACTGTAAAATACAACCCTGATACAGAGGGCTGAGCACATTGGAAGGATAGATGAAACCTACCCAGTGCAGGTAGGAAAGTTCATTTTTAAACTGGATATTATAGGAAATTAGGAATCTTATGGGTGTAGCAGACATGGGAAAGTATCTCATGCAGAAAAAAACAAATCATGGAAAAGTACTAAATTATGCATTATATATTTATGTGTAACCCATTTGTCTCCAGCTGATGAGTTCAAATAGGAACATTTTAAATTAATTGATTAATTAATTATGAGAGCTTAATGGTTATACATAGTATTTGAATTCATCCCAACAAACTCATGCAGGCATGGAAATCAATTTCAGTTCGTGATCCCCCTTTTTCCCTTCCATCTTATCCACAACTTCCTCTACTCTACTAGATATCCTCATACCCAAATCAAGTTGTCCCTTACTAGCCAAACTGAGGTGTGTCAACCAAGTCTCTGCTCAGGAACGCTCCATCCAGTGCTCTGTATCTGGGATCCTCTAGGAAAACATCAAAGATGTTTAGAGAGTAGTCCATTCATGTTCTGCTGTTCCAGCTTCCCCATGGAGATTCACTACTTGCTCACAATTAAGAGGTGCTATCCACTAAGCCCCTGGTCAATGCTACTGTAGCTCAACACTGTGGGGCGGAGAGCTTGCATTACCCTACCACAGCTCTGCAATCCTTGGAAGAAGCGCCAACTTTGGTTAGGTGTGGAAAGATGAATCTGTACTTTGTATTGCAGAAATATCACTCTGGCTTCTAGGCAGGGACTGGAGTAGGAACTGGATTTAAGAAAAATAATTAAGGGTCTTTCCTTATAATCCAGGTGAAGAATTATAGTGGACTGAATTGAATAGCAGCAGTTGTGATGGTGAGACATGATTTGAGAGATATTTAGGAGCAGAATCAATAGTACTTTGTGATTGATTAGAGACCTGGAGCTACAAGAAGGTGAAGTCATGGATAATTTATCAGAATATTGATTGAAAACTGGATTCACAGTGTTGTCAGTGTGTAAATTGGCACTGTAAGATTGACACAGTGTAAGAGAATAGAGGGTATGTATGTGTTGCAGAGTGGTGTTTGAGACAGGGGAAGCTCAGACAATAATTTAAGGTTTAAACTCAAAGGGTTGGAGGTGCCTGTAGGATATTCAAGTAGAAGTTTTCTGCCAAACATGACAATCTGGTTCCATTTCTTTTCTGTGCATTTCCATAGGATTAGAATGTGCCCCTACTCTTTATGTGAGACGGCTAGCTCTCTGCACACTTCCTCCATGTTATATTTCTTAGTTGCTTCAGGCCACACTGATCTCCCAGGACCTGGACTCCTATGGTTAGTGCAGTTCTTTTGTCACTCAGCACATGCTACCTTGATAAGCTAATCACAAAGTTATGAGACGTCCTCTCTCCTAACCTGTAAGACAGTGCAGGCATAGAACTGGATTTTTTTAAAAATTATTTTAGTTAGATTGTAGGGGGAAAAAGCCAGGAAATACAAAGGTTTCAAGTGATCAAATAAACAATAGACAGATTCTGGATTACTTAAGGTCAGGGAGAAGGGAAAGAAATTACACTTGAGTGACACATTTGAGGAGACCCAAAAAGTGAGACAGTAGGACATGTATTATAGGGACCTTTGTTAACAGCTGAGAAAGAAAATAACTTTTATAAATAAAACAGATCTGTGTTGTAAATATGCAAACAGGGGAAGGGTGATGGGAAGGAAGATTGAAGAAGAATGAAGATTATAAAGAAAAGAGAAATTATGAAAATACTGTAAGGTAATGACATTAATCATGTAATGCTTGCTCATGATAGTCATTACTCTGTGCATTTTACTATCTTACTGTTATAGTTTTGATGTTAGGTGTGCCCCAAAAGCTCATGTGTGAAACAATGCAAAAACATTTAGAGATGAAATGATTGGGTTATGAGGCCCCTAACCCAATCAGTGGATTAATCCCCCAAAGGGATTATCTTAGTAGTAACTGAATCCTGGTAGGGGGTAGGTGGAGGAAGGGGGCATTGTGGGTATGCCTTTGGGGTATATATTTTGTATCTGAGCGTGGAGTCTCTCTATGCTTCCTGATCATCATGTGAGCTGCTTTTCCTCTGCTATACTCTTCTGCCATGTTGTTCTGCCTCACCATGAGCCTCTAGGAATGGAACCAGCTGTCTAGGGACTGAGACTTCTGAAACCACGAGCTCCAAAATAAACTTTTCCTCTTTTTAAAAGTGTTCTTGTCAGATCCTTTAGTCACAGCAGCAAAAAAGCTGACAAAAACACTAATGTCATTGTCCCAATAACCATATGAAACAGGAAATATTATTATTCTCCCTTTACAGATGATAAAACTGAAGTGCAGAGAGTTTAAGTTATTACCCCAAAGTCACACAGCCAGGAAGTCTTATCTAAATCAGAACTCTAAGCATTTATGGGTTCTGAATTCATTCAAATAATCTTAGTTTTCAAAGGGATAAACACAAATAAGGAAGATTCATTCTTAATTTAGAGAAGGGTGTTGTAGTCAGAAGTATAAATATGTTGAGTCTTTTAATATGTACAGTTTCTGTATATTCTGCTCCCAAAGAAGTAAAAGTTCTATGACATGAAATTTAATGTAAATTTTTTAAAAGATAATAATAGTCCCTATTTATTACATATGTATTATGTTGCAGGCACAGTTCTGAGCAGCTTCCATGTATTATTTTGTCTTTCCCTGGGAGAGCTATTAAAAAGTGTTCTCGTCAGATCCTTTAATAATTATTAGTTCCATGTTCTATTTAGGATTACTGAGTTTTACAACCCTTAAGTCCTTTACATACTGCAAGTGGAAGGGTAGAGCTAGGACTCGAATCTATACCTAACCAATCTCAGCATTTGAACTACTTCCACCATTCTTTCTTAAAACAATCTTCTGCAACTCAAAGTTTTCAAAATTGGCAAGCCCTGGGGTATACAACTCTTGGCCATTGTAAGCTCTTGCAGCTACTCTGCCTTAGCTATGAATTGTATATTTGAATCCCACCTGAGTTTCATGTGTGGGGAAGCTTTTTCTATCTATGTGTTGTCAGAAATCATTCAGTGTTATGGACAAAGGCGGTTGAAGCATTGAATATAGGCAGTAAACTACATTCCTTCTGGAAAGAATAAGGTCCAACATATATATGTGGAAGATGATAGATAATATATGGAAAAAATGTAGTGAGCTTGTAAGTTTTAATATTCAGAATGTGTAAAAAGGGCAATTTCTTGCTATAAGGACATTCTGTATCTTCCGTCAGTACAGAGGAGACAAAAGGGACTAAAACTTTTTAAATTGAATGTCATCTACATTTTTAGATTGGATGGATGATAGAAAATTGCTGCATGAATCATGTGAAATAGATGGAAAGGTAAAGTAGAAAAAATGAAACAAGTCCCATGTATGAAATGAAAGGTTTATGTCTTTCCTAAGTTCAACAGAAGAGCTATGTGATATTTGGAGGGGTCTCCTAACTTCTTAGTACTCTGATTTATTTGACCACTAATTAGAGACAATACTTATTGCATAGAGAAAACACACAAATAATACATGTGCAGGGATAAAGTATAAAACACAAAGCATTCACTGTACAAATTATTGTCCTTAACTCATATTATTAAAAATGTTTTAATATGCACTATTTCAGTTGACCACAATACTATAAGATGTTTAAGGATGGGTTTTCCCAATTTTAACATTTGAAAATAAGAGCTATAGTTTTAAACCATAGTATTATAAGAACAATAACACTTCTTTAAGACTGTTCATGCCAAATTTATATTTAAACACATTTTTACTGTTAACTTCCAATTCTCTGCACTGAATGATGAAAGAACAATCTTAATGATCTTTCTGTCAGAAGTTCTTTTATTCGTTCATTTGTGGAAGATAGGTGCTGTTAGGCTTCTAATTGCTCATTTTTTCTACATGTAATTGTCTTATTGTGCAAGATTGCAGAAGATTGTTTTGCAAGAAATAGTAATCTTATCTCACTGCTTACCACAAATTCTATTAATTAGACAGTGAAAAGAGACTCATCTAAGATGATTAAAGAGTTAGAAAATATGGTCTAAGTAGAAAGGTTAACACAATTACAATGGATAATTTTAATATTTTCTTTAAAAAAGAATGAGTAGATTTAATGAATAAGTATATCAGGTGACTGCCTTTGACACCCTATCTTGATTTTTTTACAGATCAAAAAAAAAATGAGTTTTACTACTATATGAGAGATCTGGCATGGGAAAATATACTTTTTGATGATATTTATCGAGAACCAGCCTGATTTTGTTGAAAGGAGTAAGAATTGAAGATCTGTATTCACAGCCTAATTCTGCCCATTGATCAGCAACTTGATCTTAGCCACATTTTTGAAGACTTCCCTTGGTCTTCTGTAGCAGAAATGAACTTCTGTGCTTCATGCCTCATCAGTTGTGAAAATCCAACCAAGAAAATGTATGAAAAGCACTTTGTAAACTGTAAGGGCTAAATAAATAAGGCTGTTATTGAGTGTGGGAATTAGTGGCATAAATCATTTTTTTCTGAAAACCTTTGCATGAAAGCCAGAATATCATCTCTCTTGGGTAGTTATAGTCTTCAACAAAAGTAGCAAAAAAGATGAGCACAACTCTCTGTAACTATTTGGTCATGAGGAGATATTATTCTACTTGCACATGCAGCAGGGAACTTAGGGACTCTCTATGTATTTACTCGACAAGATATTATATTGCTGGCACTGGATTATCTGAGTCAAATGGCTCTTAAGGATATTGTTCTTTCTCCAGAATGCTTTCTTTTCTTTCTCAGTTTCTCCCTTCCAAGAGTGCACTTTCTTTTTATTTATTTATTTATTTATTTATTTATTTATTTATTAATTAGTTTATTTAATTGCATTTCAAGTCATAGCACATATATAGAGCTCAGTTTTTCCATTTCTCTGATTGCAAATCAGATAAAATTACACCAATTGTGTTTTCATACATGCACCAAGGGTAGTGATGATGATCTCAATCAACCATCTTTTTACCCATTCCCCTTTCCTGTCCCCCACCTCCCCCATGTCGCATCCAGTGTTCCTCTATTTCTCTTACGTTTCCCATTCCCACCTCCCTTATTCATCAGCATCCACTAATCAGAGAGACCATTCAGCATTTGGGTTTTTGGGATTGGCTTACTTCACTTAGCATAATGCTTTCCAATTCCATCCATTTGCCTGCAAATGCCATAATTTTATTCTCTTTTATTGCTGAATAATATTCCATTGTGTATATGTACCACAGTTTCTTTATCCATTCATCTATTGAAGGACATCTGGGTTGTTTCCACAGTTTTGCAATTGTGAATTGTGCTGCTATAAACATTGAAGTGGCTGCTTTACTGTAGTGTGCTGTGAAAACTGGAAATCCATATGCAGTAAAATGAAACTAAACCCCTATCTCTCACCATGCACAAAACTCAACTCAAAGTGGATCAAAGATCTAGGAATTAGACCAGAGACCCTGCGGCTAATTGAGGAGAAAGTAGGCCCAAATCTCCATCACGTGGGATTAAGCCCCGAATTCCTTAACAAGACACCTATAGCACAAGAAATAAAAGCAAGAATCAATAAATGGGATGAACTTAAACTAAAAAGCTTCTTCTCAGCAAGAGAAACTATCAATGAAGTGAACAGAGAGCCTACATTCTGGGAGCAAATTTTTGCCACACGCACATCAGATAGAGCACTGATCTCCAGGATATATAAAGAGCTCAAAAAACTCAACACCAAAAAAACAAGAGTGCACTTTCTTTACTGTACCATGCTAGAGCACCTTACTATGTTGAAGTCATCACTTCTCATACAACATGTCAACAATCATTCATGCAATATAAGGTTTACTGCTGACTGACTGTGTGCCAGCTGTGGCTTCTAGATGCTTTCCATCCCTGTCCTATTGTACTTACCTATCCATTCTGTCTCTAATACCTACCTTGGCAAGAAAAGCTGGATACCTTGGAATGACTCACAGTCTAAAAAATTGACTTTCAAAATGTTTAATATCTCTAGCAATTAGAGTAATGCAGATGAAAACTACAGTATGGAAAGCAGTTGGAGTTTCCTCAAATAACTGTGAATGGAACCACCATTTGACCCAGTTATCTCACTCCTTGGTATATCCAAAGGAGTTAAATCAGCATACTATAGTGACACAGCCACATCAATGTTTATTGCAGCACAATTCACAATAGCTAAGCTATGGAACCAAACTAGATGCCCATCAACAGGGGAATGGATAAAGAAATTGTGGTATATAAACACAATGGAACATCATTCAGCCATAAAGAAGAATGACTTTATGATATTTCTAGGTAAATGGACAGATCTGGAGACTATCATACTAAGTGAAATAAGTCAATTTTAAAAACCCAAAGGTCAAATATTCTCTCTGATATGTGGAAGCTAACCCACAACAAGGGGGAGAGGAGGGGAAGAATAGAAGTTTAGTGGATTAGACAAAGGAGAATGAAGGGAAGGGAATCAGGATAGGAAAAGGAAAGACAGTGGAATGAATATGACATAATTTTCCTATGTACACATTGAATATTTCACAGTGAATCTCACTATGGTATACATCCACAAGACTGGGATCCTAATTAGAATAAGATATATTTCATGCTTATATAAATATATCAGAATATATTCTACTGTCATGTATAACTAAAAAATAAATAAATACAGACAAAAATACATACATAATTCATTTTGAGTCTACCATGGTGAGAATATTCTATCATAGTACCTGATACTTGAACAAAAAACTTAATAGTCATGTATTTTGACTTTTTTCAGAAATTTCTTATGTTTTATTGGAAAGATTCTTGTTATCTGCTTAAGTACTGTCCAGGTTATGCTGAAAGATATCAAAAAACCTCCATGTTTAAGGCATGTCCTGGTTTTCTTCCTTTAAGTTAGTGATACCATCTTTATACCAACTAGACCTGAAAATATTCTGTGATTTCTCCCAGCACCAAAGACTCTGTATTTTGAAATACTTTATCTATTAGTAATATTTAATAAGTAAGCATTTAATAAGTAATATTAAAACAGCCCTGAAACAGTCCTGTGACTTTAATTCCTTAATACCATCAAGTGTTAATTACATAATCCTCTAAAAATAGTCTGATCCAGTATATTCAACTAAGTTATCACTCACCATTGCTATATATTAGTTATTCAATGGGCTCAGGGAAAAAAAACATGCTAAATATTTTTATGGAAAAGAAATATTATTTAGTATAAAGTGGCTATAAATTCCTCTTTTGTGGGAATATTTTTTCTTTGTATATATTTATCTATAGCTTAAATTTATTGAGAACTTTTGTGCTTGGGTATTTGCATGCCCTATTTCTAAGGGTTCCCCAAATTTTGAAAAGTGAACATTCTTATTTGACTGATGAAGAAATTGAACGTTATGGCCCAGGGCCCTCAGCTAGTTTGTGGTGGAACTCTGATTAGCTCTCTAGATCTTCTGTATCCAAAGACTCTAGGCTTTTGAGTAGATTTCACAGTCCTGTAGCTAACAGTGTCAACCTTCTGCCCCAAATTAGAGTTATTGTCTCATATTTACCTGGAGTCCTAAGGAAGCCATTTATATGTCCATGCCTTAAATTTAGATAAGTAAATTTTTGATGAGACTGAGAAACTGAATCACAAAAGCAATGTACTTTGATTCAACTCATCCACTGTTGTCAATACCTAAGGAGAAGGAGCCATCATCCAAGGAGAATGAGCAGAGTAGAAAAAGTCCTTATGCTTTCCCATGAAGGACTCAGGTCATTTTGTCTAGCAAGGAGAAAAATGAACTCATACATTTAGTCATGGATCTTGATGACTAATAATCTGACTCTTAAATAATATTTCCATTAAGATCTGGCAATGGATTTTACTAACTGTACCCTTTTGATCAGATGCGTGCGTGCGCGCACACACACACACACACACATATACACACGATGGGAACTTCTGGTTCTGCCACTTTCTAGCTATCTGACCTCTGTCTTAATATTCACATCTTAAAACTGAGGGGTAATGGTAGTCCTGATTTTAGATTATAGAGATTATACACCTTAATACAAACAAGGGTCTTAAAAGGATTTCTGGCTTAATAAATGTAAAATAATAGAATGCTAATAATTATTTTTAGACTCTATGCCGTGACATTCTACAATCAACACATTAATAGAAATATATTCTCCTATTTGAATTGGTCTAGAGCACAATACATAATGTTCATATTCTCTCTGTAATCACCACTTCCCAAAGAATGAAATTTCTTTCTTTGGGACCTCTAACAGAAAGAATTGGAATGAGATTTGAAATCATAAACAATAAATTCTCACAGACATAGGTTAAAAACTTATTGACCTCATCTTGTTACTCAAGTTGAGGTGGTAGAAAGGCAAATGTAAAGGTCAAATTAACATAAAGAAGTATAGCCAAGGTAAGGAAGTAAATATCAACCAAAAATTTTTTTAAAAATTCAGAAAGGACGGAACTATACAAAGAAACTGCAATAAAGCTGAAAAGAATCATGGTCTCTGGAAAAGCATTGAAGGAGACATGCCAGCTCTATCTTCTAAACCTTTTGAAGGCATTGAATTTGTTTGGTCATATATGTATCAATGTAATATAATGTTGTATGCATTTTATTACTATCAGGAAAGAGTATAATAGTGAGAATAGATTTTATAGTTATGCATCTATTTTCAATTCTGTTTTCAAATTCTGTGCTTTAGTGTGCAAGTTAGCGAATGATTGGGTACTGATATACTAACAATGCCACTTTTTCTAGACATTTTGATCCAGTTAAGCAATAGTTGGAGAGTCCAACTATAATTCGAAGCATCAGCTTTATGACTTGTAAACTGAATTAGCTAGCTCAATTTTGATCTTCAAGGCCACCTACTCCTCTTTTAAATTAGATTCACTCTCTCAGTCACAGGCAGAATTGCCTGTGTACCGTCTCTGTGTGTAGCTTCTATCTCAGTGTCTAAGACTCTTGCTCTTATACTAGAATACAGTAAGTTGATCATAGATCCTGGAGGTCAGATGAACTGTGATCCATGTTCTTGCTTTGCTGTTTACCAGTTTCATGATCCTAAGGAAGTTATTTAAATTTTCTGAAATTCAGCTTGCTCTTCCTAAATATGAAGATAATGTGTTAGCCTTCCATAGGATCCTCAGACATTAAACTCTCATAAGAATATAAATTTGATCATTATTTTTCTGTATATTTTTTTAACTGTATAAATTTCTTTTTTTCTTTCTTTCTCTTTTGTGTGTGTGTGTGTGTGTGTGTGTGTGTGTGTGTGTATGTGTGTGGTGCTGGGAAACCCAGGGCCTTGTCTATGCAAGGCAAACACTTTACCTACTGAACTATATCCTCAGACCCTTAACTGGATAAATTTCTGATGCTATACTTTTGTTTTACGGGGCTGGCAAAATGCCGGCCTCCCTCAGGCTGAAGGTTCCTATCCACCCTGTTGTGGTACCACAGGAGTTTTAAGGCCTTAAAAGTTTCAGGGGATTTGGGATGGTGAGAAGAGACACCGTCCCTGAATCATTAGTGTCCAACGGCTGAGATTCCTGTTGATTCATCCCACATGGCCTCCTCCTGGTTCATAATTCTGGCACATTCTCTGCCACTTTGAGGATGAGGAGATTGTTATGATTTGGATGTGAGATGTCCCCCAAAAGCTCATGTGTTAAACAATGCAAGAGCATTCAGAAGTAAAATAATTGGGTTATGAGAGCCTTAATCAGTGAATTAATCCCCTGATGGGATTAACAAGTGGAAACTGAAGGCAGGTAGAGTGTGCCTAGAGGAGATAAGGCATTGTGGGCGTGTCTTTGGGGTATATGTTTCATATCTGGCAAGTGGAATCTATCTCTGTCTCTGCATCTGATCATCATGTGAGCTGCTTCCCTCTGCCACACTCTTTCACCACGATGTTGTGCCTCACCTGAGCCCCAAGAAATGGAGCTGTCTATGGACTGAGACCTCTGAAACTGTGAGCCTTCAAATAAACTTTTCCTCCTCTACAATTTTTCTGGAGAGGTCTTTTAGCCACAGCAGTGAAAAACCTGACTAAAACAGGTATTTTGGAAACTGCTGCTGTTTTCCTCTGCCAGCTGCTTTATATATCAACCCTTCCTTGCAGGTTCACTGCCTCCAGGAAGCAAAGTCAGAAAGCTGGGGCTTGGTCTCCCCTGATGTGGGACCTCAAAATGTATATATCCCTCTTTTTTCCCCCTCTCAACAATTAAAGTATTTCCCCCCTAATCTTCAGTAGGGGAACAGTCGTTGTTTCCTGTTTGCTGCTTCAAGATACTACTTTTTCATTCACTAATTTTCTCTTGGGTTTTTCTAGGTCATCTAAAAAGTTCTTTAATTTCTCCTAAAGTTTACCTTTTGCTCTGCCCCTCCTAAAACTTTGTAATATCTTCTGGAATGGTGGTGATAGACAGGTGAAAATGAAAAGACTCAGGGATAAAACAAAACAAAATTCACACACACACACAAGTCAATATCTAAAGACATTATCTGCCCACTACATGTTGCTACTGATTGGAGGTAAAATAAGTATAAGACATTTATAGCAATAGGTCTGTTTTATTAGAAGTAATGCATATACGTGGTGGAATATTTATGTTGAATGACATGGAAGTCATAAAAAGGAAAAAACAAGATTTCAGGTCTATAGGTGTATTTGTATGTGTGCATTACTTGTGTCTGTATATATGTTTGGCTTATTTTAAAGAAATTCAATTTAATAATGCTTTATTAGTTCCCATTTATTATTGGTTGCATACCTAATATTATGGCCATTATAATGATAGATATGAAATGAATTTAAATCAAATAAAAACTTTGTGGATAATATGAGGAATAAATATGAAATTCTTTGGCAGATCATCTTTGATTTCAGTCATCAGAAAACTTTGAAGATTTTATACTTTGGTCAAATAGAGTCACACATCCTATCAACATGTAAGTAAACTTGCACAAAGGTAGAGTCCAAGATAAGAAAGTGATTCCAAATGATCCCAAGATGCTGATGAAATCTCCTTGCACATGACAAGCTGCAGCAGAACTTCAGAGCACTTGCCATGTCTAAATTCAGAAAGGATAGTCAAGCACAGAAAAATGGTTTTAAGAAATGAACTTTCTGTAATGGGAATTGATATTCTATTTAGAAAACTGTAACAAAATTGAAAATTTATCGATTTACTTATATTCATTACTCTTTGCAGTGTTTTTGCCTTCATTAAAATTTTAAAAAATAAGATGGAGGAGAGGAGGGGGAATGGGAGTAGCAAAAAAATTTTTAAATGTAAAAAAATAGTATGCTATTTAATTTTCAAATATTTGAGAATATCCCATGTATTTTTTATTTTATAATTTTATTCTGTTGTGGCCAGAGAATATACTACGTAGGATTTCAATCTACTTAACATTTACTGAGACACGTCCTGTGATCCAGTACAGGCTCTTTTATGGTGAACATAACGTGCTTATACAGACACGCCTGTCCTATAGTAGTTGTTGGTATAATGTTCAATGTTGTGGTGGTCAGTTCTGCTGTTTGCCTGTTCTGTGTTTTACTGTGTACTTCTTTATCCATACTGATTTTCTACTTGTTATATCATAAATGAAACAAAAGTGTTGAGAACCTCTACTAAATTTTAAATTTGTTAAATATATATACATTTAGATTTGCTGTCTTCTTTGTGAATCAACTCTTTGTTATTTTGAACTGTGCTCTTTACTTCTGAGAATATTTTAACTGAAATTTACTTTGTCTAATATAGTCACTTCTTATGTTTAGTGTTTGCATATTACATCCTTTCCCAACTTTTAATTTATAATCTACCTGTTTGATGTATTGGAATATTTACCTATCATAATTACTCATAAGATAGATTTTGATGAAACAAATAATAAACTTATTTTTTTTCTGGTAAAAAAATAAGTCATTACAGAAAAAATAGCAGGCAAACTTTATGTACCAATTTGTAGGCAAAAAGAAATCAAAATGTAGCATCCATAGAAAGAATTAGCAAGAAAAACTTGGCCAATTACGAATTCAAAAAAAGATAAAAAATAGAAATTAATCTAGAAACAGGACACTTTTTCCTAAAGTACTACAATGAAAGGTAAAAGGAAGATTACTATTTAGCCTATAGATTTTATGCATATTGCCTTGGAACAAGGACACATAAAAAGTATTACATTACTCAAAATTAGATAAACACAAAAATCAAAATCAAGTTTCATTGATTTTGAAGTTACCACTATTTTTTGGATTTTATATTCATCCAAGAAACTTCTAGAATAGTTGGAGCTATCATTCGGGAATCTCTTTGGAAGTATTCATCTCTTACACTATCAGGTCTTGCTTGCAACCAGCTGTGGTGTGTAAAAAAATTCAGAAAGCATTATGATCACAATGCTTAGGGCCATTTTATTCTCCGTCAGGGACTGAGGTGCTCTCTCCCTCTTCACTATCAAAACACCTGCAGATCATTTCCCCTTGTGGATTTTCCAGAGTCCAGTTTCTAACCTGCAGGGTGGAGAATAACATACTTTATTATGAACCTTGAGTGCATTGTCAACGTGCTGAGACCATGTCCCTGAGCTCTTGCTCCCTGCAGCATGAGAGAAAATGACCCCTCAATGTGTACTCCGTCAAAAAAATATTTGTATTAAAAATATTTCTCTGAGACTTCTGTGCTGGGAATTAAAGCTGTGTCTATACACATGAAATAAACAAACTGCCCTGTGGCTGATTTGTTCATTTCAGCTGTCTTAATGATCAATGTGGATTGTTGTGCAATCGATTCAACAGCAGCAATCAGTATTATTCATGAAATCTAGGAAATTCAGTGCAAATGAAATGGCTGAGATGTGGGAAAGTGTTCCCACTTATCAGATATTTGATTTAGAGAACTGTAAAAAAATCATCACATAGCTAATAAATAAATAAATCACTTATTTTCTTACCACTGGCAATCTATTATATCTTAAGTCAAAACTTTGGAATGTCTAGAATAGAATTTGAAATCTAAGATAATTTCTTTAAAATTTCATGAATGATTCTTTCTCTAAAATATTATTAATAATTTATCATGAGTCTTCTGGTCCTAAAAATACATTTAAAACTCAGAAGAATTCCTTCCTAACTTCTGGGAAAGTCAAACTTAAATGTCTAGGAACACATTGTTTGGTTTACAGAAACTTAGATCAAAGTCCAGTACCTTTGACAAATAAATAAATAAATAAATAAATAAATAAATAAATAAATCTCAAAACTCTTTGTACAACTTTTCTTCTCTTAAATCACATGCAAACATGTCAAATTTGACAGCTTTTCTAGGTAGTCTTCTGGTAATCAGAGTCAGGCTACAACCTATGAGACTCAATAATTCCAATATCTAGGATTTTCAAAGACTAAATTGTAGGAAATTTTTTTCTATATCATACAAATCAAAGAGATTATCTTACACAGAAGCTCCTTTGTTCAGAAAAAATAAACTACAAACAAGAGGCCTCAAAGAATGGTATATTGTACAGACATCATTACTGGCCTCACAGTGAAGTTTTAACAATATCAAATGCCTCAAAGTAAATTGGATTCCAGGTGGATTTCTGTGATAAAATTAAATAGATCTGCCCCTGAAAAGAGCAATTTGTAGTTCTTCAGAAAACAAGCATTTACTTATTTAGATAAAATTTGAGCACTACATAAAAGCTACTCTACAGAAAGTTGAATTTTTGTTAAAATAGAGAAGATTCTAGGTATTCAAAAATCTACCAGATGTGTGTGTGTGTGTGTGTGTGTGTGTGTGTGTGTGTGTGTGTGAAAGAGAGAGAGAGAGAGAGTCTGTTAAGGAGAGATCACAGCATATTCAAATTGTAAATTTATTTCTCTTAGAAATGAGTTGTATTTCTCAAGAAAGACAGAAATATATTCCTTCAAGGCAGCACCCCTCAAACTCTTGGCCTCAGAATTCCTTTATGCTTTTAAAAATTACTGAGAAATAAAAAGAACTTTCATGTGTGGGGCTATCTTTAGATGTTTACCATATTAAAAGTTAAAATTAGGATATTATATATATAGTTTATGCATATTTTATATATATGTGTATATATATGTACATATATATACACATACATATATATATTTTTCTTTCTTTCTTTTTTTGTGGTGCTAGGGTTGAAACCCAAGGCCTAGTTTAGGCTAGGCAAATACTCTAGCACTGGGCTACATCCTTAGCCCCAAAATGGGAAAGTTTTTAAACACAAGAATATGTGAGTACACGTTTATCGGTTCTCAGAATGATGACATCATTTGTCACCATGCAGCCTCTGGAAAACTTGAGAGAGAATAAGAGTAAAAATAGCAAATGGAAAATTGATATGCAAATAATTTTACTTCCAAGATGCCTGGAAAAATGTTTTAAAGACACTGAAAAGTTTAGGGGATGCCTAAGTCATCACAAAGAAGGATACCAATAATCCCAAATGTGTATTTGGGAGACCAAAACAAAATCCCATAATATATATTATTACAAAATACTACATATTGGGGCTGGGATTATGGCGCAGTGGTAGCGTGCTCGCCTAGCACGCGTGAGGCACTGGGTTCAATCCTCAGCACCACATAAAAACAAAGATATTCTGTCCACCTAAAACTAAAAAATAAATAAATAAATATTAAAAAAAAAAATACTACATATTATATATGTATTGTGTAACTAGAGTGTATCATCACTGGGTGAATTACATAATCTTGCCAAGCTTTAGTTCCATCATTTGAAAGTAGATATACCAACACTTGCCTTACAAGGTCATTGTAAAATTGAGGGTTGTTGTATCTAACACAAAGTGGGCATTTATAATTGACAACTCATTTCATTTATTCAGCTTATTCATAATTACAAATTAATTATGAAGCAAAGCTATGAAAATGTATAATTATTGGGAAATGTTTTTCTTTATATGCAGAAAAGATATAAATGATCACTTCACAATTTTTGTTGGTACCCAAAATGAGCTGAATGTTCTGTACTAGATACTGAAAGAAATATGAAGAACCTTTTTTCAAATCCAATCCTGAAAGGGAATAAAGGTTATTGGGAATAATAAACCATGAATGTTAACATTTCACACAAAATACTACAGGAGATAATGCAGGTGGGGATAGGAAGCTCCTCTGCTCTTCCAAACACTAGGGAAGTATAAGGTGACAGTATCAGGAATGGAAAGAAGTTTGTGTGAGGAGCAGTTAAGGTTCCCAGACACTACCCCTAGCCCCATGTAGTCAGAAGATTTACCCTTCTCATGCTGGAAGATGCAAGTTTTTCTTTCTCAGACGTTCATTCAGAAGCTGTGTGTGGGTACAAGGCACAGACGGAAGCAAGTGTCAGGAGCTGTAATGAAACAAAGGGACTAAATTTATGTCCATTTTCTAAAGCATGATAGTCCTGCCCCCTATTGAGACTCTATGAAATTTCACTCAGACAAAAGAATGACTCAAAATAAATGAACTGTGGATACTGAATTGGAATATCTACCAATAGAATGGCTGACTTCTAATAAGTAGACCATGAGGTCCACCAGTCGACAAGCTCACTCAGGGACAGAGAATTTCCAAAAAGCTTATAGTGTCTCACTCTTAAATTTGATTAGTTATGTAGGAAGTGAGTATTACCAGACATTTGAGAATAGCTTGTCATATGTAAAATAGAAAGCAACTTTCTCCGTACCCTGATACCTAGATAACTAGATACATAGCTGATAGAAAGATGGACAGACAAAGAGCTCAGGAGTCAGTCTATGTAGGCTGTAACACTGGCTCTGCCATTGCTAAGAGAGACAAAACACTTAGTCTTTAAGCCTTAATTTTCTACATCTGTGAAATGTGGAAAATCATTTACCTAATAAGATGAAGATTATATAAACACTCAACAATTATTCTTTTTAAAAACTGGCAAAAAAAAAGGTGCAAGATATGCTTAGGAAACAGAAATTTTCAGTTTAGTTGAATTGCTAAGAATATAAAGTGGAAAAAAAAATGGATGGAGACAGATGGTCAGATGTCATGACCGCTACACACTAACATAGTGTTAGGATATGTGAAAGTTCTTTACAAAAAAAAAAAAAAAAATGTTTAAACCTGTTCCCACCCAAAAAAGTTCGCAGGAATCATTGCCTCACATCCTTTGCCCCCAATAATACACAACCCTCCTTTCTTGCATGGGCAGTGTGCAAAAAGACCACAACAGCCCAATATGTCTCTCTAAGTACATTTAGTTGTTCACATTAAATTGTGAATGCTCAATAAATGCAAAATTAATATGTGATTAATTAACAACAACAAAATCTTCTGCCTTTTGCCCCAACAGGAATTCATAGCTCTTTCAATCTACCCAGGGTCCCTTTCCAAGCCTCAGAAGGTTGGATATTGTGGCAATTAATTGTTTAAACACATTATGAAGGATTATGATGAGAGGTAAACATAAAATGTAATAAACACTTGGTAACCAATTTATTTTAATAGCAGTTCCTCTGCCAAGCCAGCAGATTTTTCTAGGACATAGCTCCCTTCCATATTCAGCTAAGAGAGCTGAAGGGAATGGCCCAACTCATTATTCCCTACATGGTCCTGAAAGGCCTCTACTTGACCATTTTGATAGCAGGGCTAAAAGAAAAGGCATTCGGTTTCTTGTAACTCTTTGGATCATAAAGGAGCTTGCTTTTTAGTTAGAACAATATTACAGTCAGGTGTTCCATTAAAAGTATCCACAAAAAGTATCCACAGGAATTTATTAGGAAAAAAAATAGGAATTAGTATCAAGGGAGATTAAATTACTCCACCAAATAGGGGAAATTTTATTCATGAATGATTAAGGGTTTTTATTTTTCTGCAGGAGTTTTTCTTCTGCAGAATGTCATCCTTAAAACAAAAATAGCAGGAACAAGGGTATCATTAGATTCCATTGATCCCAAGTCGCTCCTCAAGATAGTGTCATAACAAATTGATTTTCCACCAATAACTTAAGTCTTTTTAGGTTCTTAGACTCCTGTATCTCCATTTTTTTTTTAACCCCAGAGTACTCTTGCTTCTGAGAGATGTTTATTTGTTGGTGGTGGGTGTAGGATTGTTGAAGCAACATTATACACAATGGTGCTTCATGGGTAATTAGTTACCACTACTATGGGCCAGAAAATTTATTTTGGGTAGAAATTGTATGAAAAATCAACCAGTAAAGACCTCTGCTTTGGGTAGGTTAATGCAGTATGTCTGAATGAACATACAGGTGCATATGTGCATGCCTGTGCATAACCTCCAATTATCCTTCAAATCCTAACCTCTGCATTATATATTTCTATCATGAAAATATTTTAATCATGTGTATGCACAGATAATTGGAGAACTTTGTGAGTGTAGATTCTGTACAAAATTCCCTATACCTGTATAGACAACCTGGGAAAATAGTTTCTCGCTTAGAATCAAGTAAGCACTGAACACCAGTAAGTTATTATAAGAGAGTAATCTAGATTTCTCATGTGAATTGCATTGAAAATGTCAGTGTTATGGTTTGGATGTGAGATGTCTCCCAAAAGCTCACATGTGAGACAATGCAAGAAGGTTCAGAAGAGAAATGATTGGGTTGTGAGAATCTTAACCCAATCAGTGAATTAATCCTCTGATAACTGATTGGTAACTAAAGTGGTAGGGTGTGGCTGGAGAAAGTGGGAATTGGGGCGTGGCTTTGGGGTATATATTTGTATCTGGCAAATGGAAACCTCTCTCTGCTTTCTGACCATCATGTGAGCTGGTTCCCTCTGCCACACTGTTCTGCCATGATGTCTTGCCTCACCTTAAGTACTACGGAAGGAGTGGAGCCTACTGTCTATGAACTGAGACTTCTGAAACCATGAACCTCTAAATAAACCTTTCCTCCTCTACAGTTATTCTGGTAAGATCCTTTCATCACAGCAGCAGAAAAGCTGACTAAAACAATTGTTCTATAAAAATTATAGCTGAACACATACTAAGAAAGCACATTACAGGAGACCCCTTCTTTTCTCCAACTTCAATAATCTTTGGCTGTTCAAACTGGAAACGCAGTAATATCTTGATTTATAAAAATGAAATACAAGAAAAAAATAGAATGAGATAGGTTAAAGATGGCTGGATGAGACAAAACATCTGTAGCAGATGTCATTGTGGACTTTCTTCAACAAATAGGTCTCAGTTTATCAATGCCTTGTACTATCTTAGATGGTGTAAACTGTTGCTAATTTTTATCACTTAGGATAATAATGGTTCTAAATATTACATATTTATATTTTTTTCATAGCAATTTTTTTAAAATACAAAAAATGAGAAGGGAAATACTTACCTGTTGCCTGTAATTGTTGAAATCTGACTGACACAACAAATCAGAGTCTCCCACAAGGACTCTTAAGAGCACTGTATACTAAGCAGAGCCTCTGTCCATGTTAATTAGCTTTCCAATATTGTGACAGGACCTCTATTTAGAATGAAAGGCTTGTTTTAAAAGAGCTACACATGCACACACATGTAATCTTTTCATTTAGTGGCAACTGAGTGTTTTAGAAATCTAGAATATTTCCAAGAGTTATAATTTCAAATATCTTCCATTTTTAGACTGTTAATTGACATAGGGTCCAAATATAGCTACTTTATGCTTCATACATTCTTATTTTTGAGATGGAGCCCACTGTTGTATGCCTGAACTCTATAGTCTCAGGTTGATAAATTGTGTGAAAATTGTTTTCAGTATTATTCAAACAAACATGATGAATAATAACTTAAAGGGCACACCTCTTAGCTATTCTTGTCTTTCTAACATTCTTCTGCAAGTCAGTATTCATGAAATAAAGGATAAATATAAATAATATGTTTAAAAAGATAATTTTAAAATAAGAAGCATTTGAGGTTTGCAGAAAAACTCACGTGTCACAATATTCAAAGAAATGCTTGAATGCAAATATAAGTTGACCTATAGTTGATGATCTGTTTTGATTTTATTATCCCATGTCTTAACGTAGAAGTTGACAGTCCAACAATTCTTTTTCTGCTCTCTTTTCAGTTTTTTTTTATTTTTAATTTGGAGAAAGGAAATGGCATTTTATTTCCTGCTTTCTGTAGACTCAAAAGTCATAAAATTGTAAAGAGAAGAAAAATTGTCAATTTTTTAAAGGTTAAATGCAGGAAAATTAGAGTGCCTGAAAGGGCAAGCTCTGAATGGATTCAGTGCTGAGAGGTAGATAACACTGGAAGACAACCTCAAAGATGGCTATTGAACAAAAAGATTGGGCAGGGGTAGGTTTGTGCAAACAGCCTTGGTGACACCATTTTGATTACTTCTTTGAGCTCTATGGTTGTATGGAGTTGTATTGAGTATGTGCACATAAAAAGAGAAATGCAATTACAATGCTAGGATTGTAGCAGGATTAGTACACTTTTTGAATTTCACATGGTAGAATGACCTAAAGCAAGCTCTGCAGATATAAATTCAGTGTGGGAAATGCATGATTTCTGCCCAACCAAATGGATATTTTGTTTGTTTGTTTGTTTCTGCCATTGCTTGAAAACACAGAGAACATGGGCAAAGGACTGAAGGATTGATTTCTTTTTGTGGAACCTGTCAAGGAAGATGAGTTTTTCCCCCTATTTAATGAAAATGCAAGCTGGAGATTTCTCAAGAACAGGTTTTCACCTCCAATTCTCTGTTTAGAAGGTGATCATCAGGGTGTTTCAGAATTTGGTCTATCCAGGTGATATCTATACATTCCTTCTAATCCATCTGTACCCTAAAGTTGGTCCTGTTCCTCTTCTCATATCAGCACTAAAAGCATTTTTTGTATTTTAAAACTATTTTTAAAAAAAGCATTTGATTTTCCCCACATTAAAGAGACATGAGAAGCCATTAAAGTAGAAATTTGGTTCAAAGTTGTGCTTCTGAATCTTTAAGCAAATTCCAACAGAAAATTATTAAATACCCATTTAATGAGCCAGATGTTTCTGGTTCCTAAATTACTCCTTGGGAATGAAAGGAATCTTTAGGACATTGTGTGCAGTCCTTCCCATTCCAGAGTACACAGCTTGCTCCCTAAGATGAACAGAAACAGCCACACAATCTTCAATTAGTTAATTGCGATGACCTGCGTGGCAACAGCAAAAGATCACGAGGAGGGATGTCTGGAGATTAAGAAAAACACAGAGACATTTTTACGTAAAGCTGGGGCCAGGTGGGACACTGTCCTCTGATGGAGGAACAATGACCCAGAACTAGCTCAGCATGTTTATTATATAGGGTCTCATTATCAGGAAGTTTGTAGGAGTTCTGCAAATTACTCAATGCCTGTGATTTATCAAGAAGCTTGCTTGTGCACTAAAAAGTTACAGTGTTCAAAACATGTTGTGGCTTTCCTGCTGTACCCAAAACCCATTGCACTGGAACATTTGATAACTATTGGCATCAGAGTCGGGTGTCAAGGCTGTTGACATCCTTGCCTTCTGGCAAGGAACGTTCTCAGGTTTGACTTTTGCTAATACCATAGAATCAGCTGATGACCGTGGCTCACTTGCTCTCCAGAGTTCATACTGAAAAGATAAAGGAGATGTCTAAGCCATTTATCATCATGTGAGCTGATGTTTCATCAACAAAAATAACATTCAGAAAATTTTCTCTGTATAGGAGATAATGCTCCACAGTGTTCTGAGAAAAATAACAATAACATAATGTGAAGCCTGCTTAAAGGAACTCACTGTCTAGGCGAAGATAAGATAAACACTAGAAAAGATAGATAACAACAACAACAAAAAAAAAACAACTGTATAAATTATATGCAAAATGAGAAGTATGGCAAAATAATTTTAAAAATCATAATACTATATAACCTCAGGGTTGGAAAAGGCCTTAAAAATCTTAAAAACCCAATAACTGAGTGATGCTTGAGTTCACTTTAGAAATAAGAGTTCACATTTATTAAGTGAACATTATTATGCCAGGAACTTTTCAGAAAATATATATTCATTGATTCGCATGATATTTTTTATGAGGTAGGATTTTTGTCAAACGAGGAAATGCAAAATGAGAAAAAGTTAGTAACTTGCACTAAGGCTTATAGTGAGTAAGTGGCTGAGCAGTGATTCAAACACAGGTCTTTCTGCCTGAGAATTACACCATCCATCGGTTTAAAACTGTCTTGCAAGCACATGTGACAAGCAGCTTTGGTTCCCACCTCTAGTCACTGGAGACTCAGCACATTCCCAGTAGCTCTCAAATTTGGAAGACTGGTAAGGTTTTCATAGAGATGAACATTTTATAAAGAAAGAAGTCAAAAGGTCAATTAAATAGACATTAGTCAAAGTTGAAAAAGGCAAATTCCAACCCACACATGTTGCATTAGTCAGCTTTCTGTCGCTGAGACTGCGATACCTGACAAGAACACCTTAGAAGGGGAAGTTTACTTTGGGCTCATGGTTTCAGAGAGGTCTGTCTATGGTCTTCTGACTCCATTGCTCTGGGCCTGAGGCAAGGGAGAACATTATGGCAGAAAGGTGTGGCTGAGGAAAGCGACTCAGTTTATAGTGACCAGAAAGCAGAGAGAAAGAGGGAGGAACCAGGAGGACAAGATATAATCCTCAAGGACACACTTCCAGTGACTCACCTCCTCCAGCCCACCCCACCTGCCTACATTTACCACTCAGTACAGAAGTCCTTTCAAATTAATAATCCATCAGTCACTTAAGGTAGTACACACCTGCAATCCCAACAACTTGGGAGGCTGAGGCAAGAGAATCGCAAGTTTGAAATCAGCCATGAAAATTTAGTGAGGTCCCCAGAAACTGATTATGTTCTAACTGTCATAATTATTTCACCTCCTACATTAGCATTTCACCTCCTACATTATACATTCCTGGGGAATATCTCATATCCAAATCATAACACATGTAATATGTAAAATGAAGGTTTGTACTGTAGTTGGGATAGACTTTGAATAAATTCAACTTTGAACTATCAGAATCAATCCTGCATAGTTAGAATTGAATTATAATTGAGAAAAGTATTACTTTTGAAGAACTTCATTTCTGTGACATTTTAAAAGATAATTGAAATACTGAGAAACTTATCAAGAACTGAATGCAATATAATCCATAAAGCTATAAATGTATATTTAGAAGATTTAAATTCATGAATGATTGACAAGACATGCTATGGTTATTACTGACCATTTGGCAAAATCCTTTAGCTAGTTTTGGAATTTATTTTCTACTCAGCAACAACTTTTGCTACATTCATCGTTCTCCCTTGAGTTTTATCTTTTCTCTTGTTCATTGGTTTATTTAATTTCAAAGACAATTAGATAAGCTGTAGTAATGATTCTACAGATGTATAAATGTATCCTGAGAGGAATAAATTATGGACATTTCAATAAGTAGCAAATGGAAGGGGAGCAGCTGGATATTTAACGCAGATGGGCTTATTGGTTGGAATAAACTTCATTTTGTCTTTTTTAAAAATAAGCAATTTTGGCCCCTTTTTGTTGCTTTGTGAACAATAAACCAATGAACATAACCCTGGATGTATTGCTTTCTGATCACCATTGCTAAATCTAGTGATTTAAAATGCTTTCTTTCCCTTCCTCAATGGCCTATATATGTGATCTAAGTCCCCATCTGTAAGGCTTCAAATACAAGGGAAAATGTGCTTCATGGCGTCAGGAACAAAGTATTCAGAAATGATATGGAATCTAGCTTTCTGTCAGTTTTCTTCTACAAATGAATACACATGAGAAATTTTTCTAATACAATATTGCCTTCACTGTATCAGGCTCATTCTTTTATAAGAAACAAGTGAGTTTGGTTATGTAAAATAGGAAATGGGGTGGTACCATGTCTTAAGAATACATGTATAGGGGCTGGGGTTGTAGCTCAGTGGGATTGCAGCATGCGAGCGCTTGCCTCTCAGGCGTGAGGCCCTGGGTTCGATCCTCAGCACCACATAAAAAGCAATAAAATAAAGACATTGTGTCCATCTACAACTAAATATATATATATATATAAATAAGAATACATGTATAAGTAAGTTAGATAGGATTATTGATTAAAATGCCTTTTAATCAAAAGAAGTCATATCACTTCATTGTCCAAATAACAATGGATTTCTCATTCTATACAAGAGAAAACAAAAATCCCTTGACATTGCATTAAAAGGCTTGCATAATCTCACCCAGACTTGGGTTAGTTTACTGGGGACCTTAAGGGATGTACACAGAGATTGTTTAAGGAGAAGCATACATAGAGGTTAACAGCTTGGGACCTAGAGTCTATTAAATGTGGCTTAAATTGTAGCCCAGCACATGCTAGATTAGTAGCCCAAAGCAAGTGAATTAAACTGGCTGAAACTTGTTTTTCTCACTAAATGAGGATAATGATTTTACCTATTTTGTAAGGCCCTAAAGAAGATTAAATGGGATAATGAACTTAAGTGCTTAGAACAGTGATTGGTTTTATGCTCAGTATGTGTTCTACTCGCCTTTTTTTGTCCTGTATTGTTGTTGTAAGTTTTGTCTGGCCTCTCATTTGCCTGAAGTTCCATCTGTCTAGAGAGTGCTCTTTCATTATCTGAATGACTGAATTCCATAAATCTTCAAAAACTTACCTCATTTACCATCTCTCTCCTTTCTGCCAGCCTATACTACCCAAAAGTTAATTATCTTATCTCAAAAGTGTTAGAATTCTAAATGTCATTGACAGTCATTGTTATTTGATGCTTACCAACTAATTAAAGTGTCTCCTTTTTTTATTTGTTTTATTTAGGCTTACATGTTAACAGTGCAAGTTGATTCACTGTACATAGATAGAGGATAATATATCAGTTCTCTAGTTGTAAGTTGTATAGAATCACAACATATATGCAGTCATACATAAAGTTAGGGTTGTTATGACCATCATATTCCACCACATTTGCTATCCCCATGCCCCCTTCCCCCTTACACCCCTGTGTACAGAGATCCACCATTGTTCCCATGTCCTTACCCACATTATGGATCAGCATCCACTTATCTACGAGTACATTTGGCATTTGGTTTTCTGAGACTGGCTTACTTCACTTAGCATGATATTCTCCAACTCCATCCATTTACCTGCAAATGCCATAATTTTATTCTCTCTTATTGCTGAGTAATATTCCATTGTGTATATATACCACAGTTTCTTTATCCAGTCATCTATCGAAGGGCATCTTGGTTGGTTCCACAGTTTAGCTATTGTGAATTGAGCTGCTATAAACATTGAGG
>PVHX01007837.1:0-24521 GCA_004024805.1 Geosciurus inauris | reverse complement strand
ATCTGTACAGGCACTGGTCTAAACACTGAGGGTACAGAGTACAGTGGTGTCTAAAATTCCTTCCACAGGAGGAGACATAATAAGTAAATCATCAGCAAAATAAGAATTCAGATGCCATAATAATACATAGTACAGGAGAATATGATCTGTGATAGGGATGAAAAATAATGGAGAAGGCTAGTATTTTAGATTGGGTGGTGTGTGAAGGCCCCTGAAAGATCATATTGAGTTGAGGCAGAATTGACACAAAAGAGTGGAGTGAGCCATAAAGATTTTTAGAGGAAGAAAGCTCCTGGCAGAGAAAATAGCTAGTGCAATGCCCCTGAAGGAGGAAGAAGTTCTGTGATTTTGAGACTATGGATTCTCAAACAACATGGAAAATGCGGAGGGTGGGAATTGACATGAGATGAAATAATGAGAGGCAAGGAGGTGACCAAATGTGCAGTGGCCTGTAGGCTGAAGTCAGCAGATGGCCTTTACTGTTAAGTGTAATGGGAAATCAAGGGGGTGGTTTCCCTGGGTTGTGATAAGTTCTTGTGTTTTTGACAGAATTTGAACAGCAAATGGTTCTCATCAGGGAGACCAGGGAGTAAGGGATTATAGGAGCGGAGGAGACACACGGAGATGACAGGGGCTAAAGGTGAAATAGTAGAATTCTGCTATCATGAAGAGATTTGGGATGTGTTATAATTTGGACCTATAATTTGGATCCCCAAAGGCTCACTTGTTCAAGTATTAGTCTCCAACTGGTGGTATTATTGGGAGGTGGTGGAAATTTTAGGAGTTAGGGCCTAGTTGGAGGACTGGGTTACTGGATGTGTGACCTTGGATGTTATATCTTATCCCTGACCTTTTCCTTTATTTCTCTCTGTTTCCTGGCCTGTATGAGTTGAGCAACTGTGCTCTACCACATACTCCCTGCAGTGAGCTTCTGCCTCTCAAGAGGCCCAGAAACAACAGAGCCAAATAAACATGGACTGAAACTTCTGAAACAGGGAGCCAAGATAAACCTTTCCTCATTTGAAGTTGTTTTCTCTGGTAATTGTTCACAGTGACAGAAAGCTGACTGACATAGGATGTGCTCTCTAGGTGGAGTTGATTGCTTTGCTGATAACCTACACCCATGGCATTTTTTCCTTTTCCATACCATTGGTACTTTACAGGAATTAATTTATAGTGTTTGTGATTTAATAAAAAAATTCTACTTTAGATATTTTCAAATCTATTTGAGAGAGGAGTGATCTTATTGTATACATATGGCCAATCTACAAATTACGCATATTTTCAACAACTAGTGACTAGTTAAACAAGAGTTACTGTAATAACAGACTTCTCTGCATGGGTATTCATTTAAAAATTTAAATTTGGTGATTAGTTTGAGCAAAGATATTATTTAGTAAGTGTGTTAGTAACAAATTTATTAGTAAATTTCCCTGCCCATAGACATAGGCCGAGTGTCATGTATTTATGATGTAGATGGTGTTGCGTTGCAATCAGGAGGCAACAGGCCAATGCACACAGGAAATAGGGCACAATATTAAAGTTTCACATTATGTAATGTTCCTACTGCACATGTAAGTGAAATCATATGCAAGGAGAGATTAATTTCTCAAGTGAAACTTGGCTAGGAGGAAAAATGGAATTTTAATGTAGCACTGTGAGTAATTGTATAGTGCATTTTCCTTCTCATTGTTCAACTTACACCGATGCTTCTCATGAACAATGAACACCAACAGTGAAGTTAGAGTCCCATATTACTAAATGAGCTTGTCAGTGCTTGAGTGTGTCAAGACTGTAGATAGTCATACCAAATAATAATCAATGGTCTATAACTAAGTCTACTATGAATTATAGAGAAGCCAGATGCAGTGGTGCATGCCTATAATCCCAGTGGCTCTAGAGGCTGAGACAGGAAGATCCCAAGTTCAAGGTGAGCTTTAGCAACTTAGAGAGGCCCTAGGCAACTTAATGAAACACTGCCCAAAAATTTAAAAAGGGCTGGAGATGTGACTTAGTGGTAAAATGACCCTGGGTTTATTCCCCAGTACACCTCTCAAAAAAAGAATTATAGACAAATATGAAGAGTGTATTTAGAAATCTCCATGCATGCACTTTTCCTTTGCTGATGGGCACCAAATACATAGATTTTTGGATTGTTTTAGAAAACATCAATATAATCATCTTCAAAAATAGTCATCAAAAGACTAACTTTTTTATCTATGTTATCAATTTCCTATAACATTAAAGTTCCTTCCAGAGTTTTTCTGTTCCAGCTATTTCTCAAGTTCAAAAAACATTGGTTACCAGCATCACCATGGCTTAAGACAGAGGGCTCTTATTTCCTTAACCCAAGTCACCCCAGATCAACTGCATTTGTTCATTTCCTGAAATGTTCATTCTGGTTAGAAATAAACACAAAATATGCTCCTTGCATTATCAGCTAATAATTTATTATGGGTGTGCCTTTTGTTGGAGAAACATTAAAAGATAATGTGGTATTGAAAATGCTGACCAAACCAAGTAAATAACATGATTGCTGGGTTCAGCATATGCCAATACTTCACAAGACCCAGGGGGTCCTATTTCTGTGCTATTTAGTATTAAGAGAAGTTACAAGGAACAATAGCCATAAGGAGCTTTGAGAAATTGCACCAATAAAACTAAGTTATCTTGTTATATTGTGTGAATGTGAGAATATATGAAAACAAATCCCATCTTAATATAACTATATTGCACCAATAAAAAATATGGAAAAAATGAGTTGTCAACACTAAATAGTAACTAGTCCACATGTGTAGATATGACTGAAGGAAAAGAATGGTCTTATTAGACTAGCAAACTCAAAGAGGCAAGATGATGGATAAGACTTAGGAGAGAGGTTACAGGAAAGCCTCCTTCTGGGAAACTTCATGAAAGAAGAAGCCTATGCGTCTAGATTAGGAAGGAGACTGGGATTCTTGAAAGAAGACTGAGGGCAACATTGCCAAATGTACACTACATGCCATCTTTGGAGATTCACTATTCCCATTAATGTATTAAATGGACTGAGAAGTCCTGCAAATAAATTTGTATAACCTTATCTAACCAAAGCCTTTTCATATTTATTCATGCAAATAAATGCCCTAGCATTTGTTGAAATACAATTTGGAAAAGTTTATTGGCTAAGTAAATCAAAATTTTGCCCGAAATCTTACTTGGTTCTCTCTGGAATTTATTTTATGTCTGAACATGTCAGTTGCCTGACAGACCATGTAAAATCTAAGTGGATCTATGAGTTTGTGCAAAATAACATGTTAATTTTTATTCCACTTTCTGACATTAGATATTCTTTAACTGTCTGTTATCTTGAAGAAAAGAGAATCACATGAACTGTAGTTCATTGAAGATTAGTTATTTATTATCTCAGAGAAATATTTAAGCTTCTGCATGTTGTGTCTAAAATGACATATAATAGTCCAGCAAGGGATGCATTAACAAGGAATATCATAGGTTTTCAGCTTAATTTTAATGCTTTTAGCAAAGAAAAACATCTGCTATGGAAAAGGCTTAATTGATTTCATCTCGTGTCACAAAGCTGCTAACAGGCATTATCACCAGTAGGTGTGTGTTGATTATACACTGTGCTGAACACTCTATTTTATTAAAAGCATGTAAATCCTGCTGTCTAGGAAGAGAAGAAAGGATAATTTTATCTTTCTCTGCTACCTCCCAATGTTAGGCAAAGTAGTCAAGAAAAATTTAAAACTTATTTACTTCACATTATAATAGATTCTTGTGTTCTTCTGTAATTGCTTAGACCTAGGGAGAATCCTGGCTTGATCAGAAACAACCTCAAGGATATCCTTGACAGCTAGGATATCAAATGACAGCTAGTGCTACCTGGCCTGAAACTGTTCCTTGAAGAGCAAATTTTAGCTATTTAAGCACTGTGAAAGCAAATTTGGGAACTGAAAAATGTTGACAAGTACTTTAAGCAGAGCAAATCTTTAATTTCACTAAGTCTAATAAAAACAAATGGAAAAATGGATAATTTACCTACTACAAATCTTTTTTTTTCTTTGTTATTTTTAGTTATATATGACATTAGAATGTATTTTGACATATCATATATACATGGAGTAAAACTTGCCATTCTTGTGTTTGTACATGATGTGGAGTTACACTGGACATGCATTCATACACGAACATAGGGAAAGTTATGTCCAATTAATTCTACTCTCTTTCCCATTCTCATCTCCCCTCCCTCCCCTCCATTCTCCCCATCCAATCCAGTGAACCTCCACTCCTCCCTCCCCCTGACTATTGTGAGTCAGCATTCTTATTCCCATGCCCCCTCCCTTCCCTGTATTCCCCATTGTCTGATCCAGTGAATTTCTAGTGTTCCCCAATACTACCTATTGTGGGTCAGCATACATATCAGAACATTCACCTTTGGTGCTTTTGGATTGGTTTATTTCATGTAGCAAGATAGATTCCAGTTCCATCCATTTACTGGCAAATGCCATAATTTCATTCTTCTTTCTGTCTGTGTAATATTCCATTGTGTGGATGGACCACATTTTCTTTATCCATTCATCTATTGAAGGGTACCTAGGTTGGTTCCATAGCTTAGCTATTGTGAATTGAGCTGCTATAAACATTGATGTGGCTGCATCACTGTAGTATGGTGATTTGAAGTCCTTTGAGTATATGCCAAGGAGTGAGATAACTGGGTCAAATTGTTCCATTCTAAGTTTCCTGAGGAATCTCCATACTGCTTTCCACAGTAGTTGCACCAATTTGCAGTCCCACCAGTCATGTATAAGTGTCTATTTTTTTTTTTTAATTTGGGTAACAGGGATGGAATTCAGGGGTACTTTAACACTAAGCCACATCCCCAGCCCTATTTTGTGTTTTATGTAGAGACAGGGTCTCACTGAGTTGCTTAGCGCCTCGCCATTGCTGAGGCTGGCTTTGAACTCGTGATTCTCCTGTCTCAGCCTCCCAAAGTGCTGGGATTATAGGCATGCGCCACTGCACCTAGTGTGAGTGTACCTTTTTCCCCACATCCTGGCCAACATTTAGTGTTACTTGTTTTCTTGATAATTGCCACTCTGACTGAAGTGAGATGAAATCTCAGTGTAGTTTTAATTTGCATTTCTCTAATTGCTAAATATGTTGAACATTTTTTCATATATTTTTTGACCATTCCTATTCTTCTTTGAAGTGTCTGTTCAGATTCTTAGCCCATTTATTGATTGGGTTATTTGGTTTTTTTGGTTTAAGTTTTTTGAGTTTTTATATGTCCTGGAGATTAATGTTCTATCTGAGATACAGGTGGCAAAAATGTTCTCCCATTCTGTAGGCTCTCTCTTCATTTTCTTGATTGTTTCCTTTGCTGTGAAGAAGCCTTTTAGTTTGATACAATCCTATTTATTGATCTTTGATTTTACTTCTTGTGCTTTTGGAGTCTTGTTGAGGAATTCAGTCCTAAGTCTACATTATGGAGATTTGGGCCTACATTTTCTTCTAGTAGGCACAGGGTCTCCAGTCTAATGCTTAGGTTCTTGATCCATTTAGAGTTAATTTTTGTGCAAAGTGAGAGATAGAGGACTAATTTTATTTTGTTACATGTGGATTTCTAGCTTCCTGAGCACCACTTTTGAAGTGGCTACCTTTTGTCCAATGCATGTCTATGGCACCTTTGTCTAATATGAGATAACTGTATTTATGTGGGTTTATCTCTGTGTCTTCTATCCAATTGGTCTATGTATATGTTTTTGTGACAATGCCATTTTGGTCACTATATCTCTGTAGTACAGTTTAAGGTCTCGTATTGTGATGCTTCATTCTTCTTGCTGAGGATTGCTTTGCCTATTCTGCACCTCTTATTTTTCCAAAAGAATTTCATGACTGTTTTTTCTATTTCTATGAGGATCATCATCAGAACCGTAAGAGGAATTGCATTAAATCTATATAGCACTTTTGGTAACATGGCCATTTTTACAATATTAATTTTGCCTATCCAAGAATATAGGAAATCTTTCCATCTTCTAAGGGCTTCTTCAATTTATTTCCTTAAGTGTAGAGATTTTTCACCTCTTTTGTTAGATTTTTCTCTTTTGTAGAGATTTTTCACCTCTTTTGTTAGATTGATGCCCAAATATTTTATTTTCTTTGAGGCTATTGTGAATGAGGTAGTTTTCCTAATTTCTCTTTTAGTTAATTCATAACCGAAGTGATGCATTTGATTTATGGGTGTTAATTTAAATCCTATGAATGCATTTGATTTATGGGTGTTAAGTTTATATCCTGCTACTTTGCTGAATTCATCTCTGAGTTCTAGAAGTTTTCTGGTGGAGTTGTTTTGGTATTTTAAAACTGGAATCATGTCTTCAGAAAATAGGGATAGTCTTGAGTTCTTCTTTTGTATTTGTAACCATTTAATTTCCTACTTCTGTTAAATTGCTCTGGTTAGAGTTTCCAGAACTATGTTGAATAGAAGTGGTGAAAGAGGGTACCTTGTCTTGTCTCAGTTTTTAGAAGGAAAGTTTTCATTTTTTTCTCTATTTAGAATAATGTTGGCTTTGGGTTTAGCATACATAGCTTCTACAATGTTGAGGTATGTTCCTACTATTGCTATTTTTCTAGTGTTTTGAACATGAATGGATGCTGTATTTTGTCACATGTTTTTTTCTACATCTATAGATAATCATGTGATTCTTGTCTTTAAGTCTATTGATGTGATGAATTTTGTTTATTGATTTCTATATGTTGAACAACCTTGCATCCCTGTGATGAACCCCACTTGATCATGGTGCACTATCTTTTTAATATTTTTGTATGCAATTTGCCAGTATTTTATTGAGAATTTTTTGTATCTATGTTCATCAGGAATATTGTCTGAAGTTTTCTTGTATTTCAGTAGCATCTGATGTGATATTTTATTTTTCATCGTGGATTTTAGTCATTTAAGTTTTCTCTTTCTTTGTTAGCTTGGCTAAGGTTTTATCAATGTTACTGATTTTTTCAAAACACCAACTTTTTGTTTTCTCAAGTTTTTGGATTGTTTCTTTGCTTCAGTTTTATTGATTTCAGCTCTGACTTTAATGATCTCTTGTCTTCTACTGTTTTTGGTGTTGATTTGTTTTCTTTTTCTAGGGCTTTGAGATATAATGTTAGGCTATTTATTTGTTGATTTTCTATTCTTGTAATGAATGAGCTAAATGCAATGAACATTCCTCTTAGAACTGCCTTCATAGTATCCTAGAGATTTTGATATGTTGTATTGCTATTCTCATTTATGTTTAAGTATTTTTTTATTTCTTCCCTGATTTCTTTTGCTATCTATTCATCATGCAAAGCATATTATTTAGTCTCCAGGTATTAGAGTAGCTTCTATGTTATATTTTATTGTTGATTTTTAATTACATTCCATCATGATCTGATAGGATGCAAGGTATTTTGTCTATTTTTTGTATTTGCTAAGAGTTGCTTTGTGGCCTGTATATGGTCTATTTTAGAGAAGGATCATGTGCTGCTGAGAAGAAAGTGTATTCAGTCCTTGATGAATGAAATATTCTATATTTTTCTCTCAAGTCTAAATTATTAATTGTATATTTTAGTTCTATAGCTTCTTCATTTAGTTTTTGTTTGGAGGATTTATCCTGTAGTGAGAGGGGTGTGTTAAAGTATTGTGTTGTGGTCTATTTGCTTTTTGAAATTAAGAAGGGTTTGTTCGATGTATGTAGAAGTTCCATTGGTTGAGGCACAAATATTTATGATTTTTATATCTTGTTGATGTATAATTTTCTTAAGCAATATGAAATATCCTTCTTTACCCCTTCTTATTAACTTTTGCTTGAAGTCCACTTTATTTGATATGAGGACAGAAACTCCTGCTTGTTTATGAAATCCATGTGAATGATATGTCCCCCCCATCCTTTCTCCTTCAGTCTGTAGATGTCTTTGTTTATGAAATGAGTCTCATGGAGACAGCATATTGTTGAGTCTTGTTTTTAAATTCAATCTGCCAGTCGTTCTTTTGATTGATGAGTTTAGGCCATTTACATTCAATGTTATTATTGATATAATTTTTATTCCCTGTCATTTTGATTTATTTCGGGTTTTTAATTTGAATTAATTTCTCCATTGATTATTATTTTAGTGTACTTCCTCTCTTTGCTAATTTTATTTTTCATTGCTTCTTCATGAAATATCTTATTGAGCATGTTTTGTAGTGCAGGCTTTCTAGTTGTGAATTCTCTTAACTTGTGTTTATCATGGAAAGTTTTTATTTAATCTTCAATTATTAAGCTTAATTTTGCTGGTTATAGAATTCTTGACTCCATTTTCTTTCAGAGCTTGGTATATATCATTCCAAGACCTCCTATCTTTGAGGGTCTGGGTTGAGAGATCAACTGAGGTCCAGACGGTTTTCCCTGTAAATGTTACACGTCATTTTTCTCTATCAGGCTAAAAATTCCATCCTTATTCTGTATGTTAGGAATTTTCATAATAATGTGCCTTGGTGTGGTTCTGTTGTAATTTTGTGTATTTGGGGGTGCTGTAAACCTCCTGTATTTGATTTTTTCATTTTATTCTTTAGGTTGGAAATTTTTCTAATATTATTTCATTGAAAAATTGTGCATTCCTTCTGTTTGTATATCCAAGCCTTCCTCTATCCAAAGAAATCTTAAATTTGGTCTTTTCAGTTTACCTCATATTTCTTGGGACATTCTCTTCATGGTATCTTAACAGTATTTCTCCACAGTCAACTTCATTTTCAAGATTATATATTTTGTCTTCATTGCCCAAAACTGACTTCCAAGTGATTGATTCTGTTGGTGATCCTGTCAATTGAATTTTTAATTTAGTTTATTGATTCTGTAATTTCCAGGAATTCTTCATTTTCTTTTCTTTCTTTCTTTTTTTTTTTTTAGTTTTAGAATCTCTTTATTGAAGTGATCTTTTACTTCCTATATTTTCTCTCTGGTTTCCCTCCTTATAAGATCCTTTACTTCACAGATCAGTTTATCTATATACATTCTAAACTCCTCTAACATTTCTTTCACTGTGGTGTTGATGGATTTTGTTATTAGAGTATCTTGGTTTCTCTGGGGGAATTTGTTCCCTTGCTTTTTCTTTTTGTCTTCTTTTTTCTTTTTCTTTTTCTTTCTTCCTCTTCTTGTGTGTGTGTGTGTGTGTGTGTGTGTGTCTACCCATCTAACAGTATGGATTTGAGGAGTAGAATTTCTACCCTGTGGACTTAGTGTCCCTGAAGGTTTCCAGTACTTTGCTATTTAGAGGGAGATAAATAATAACAATTAATGTAAACAATATATGGCATTAAACCAAATAGTTCCTACTATGTCATCTATAATTTAATTATCACAATAAACAGAAATTATATAATTAGTTATTGCCTGCAATAAAAACAGAAAGTTTGCAAGAGTTTACAATTTCAAATGGTGGACAGGGAAAGAACAGAAGTGATATAGGATGTGATGATGATAAGAGAGGAGAGAAGATAGAAGTAAAAAATTAAAGGAAAATTCAAAGAGAACAATACATATTGGCTATAAGAAAAAGAAAAGAGAGGATCAAAAAAAATAGATAGGTAAAAGAAAAAATATATAAAAAGCAAAATTTTAAAAAATGAAAAATTGAAATAAAAATAAAAGAACACAAAACAAAACTAAAATATACTCACCAAAAAACTGATCCATGAAAAATAACTGACTTCAAAAATTCTAGAAATGTGAAAAAAATATGAGTATGTATGAATGTCCATGTACCATTAAGGTTACAATTAAACAGAGAAAACAAAACAAAAAAATAAAAATAAAAGGAAAGGAAAAAAGAGAGAAAATAAAATCTTGATGAAAAGTTAAGTAATTCTTTCCTTTGGAGTTCAAAGGATTCTCAGCTTTTCCTTTCAGCAGTTTTAGGTAGGGTCTTCTGGAGCATAATGCTCCACCTTCTGGATTGTTGGAGTGAGAGAGGTAATCCTGTAGATGGGATTCCAGGAAGCAGGTTTAGGCTTAGGTGGGCTCCAGGCTCTTCTCTGAATGCCAGTTGGTCTGGAGATTTTAAATCAGTGCACCTCCAATGTCCAGTACTTGCTGGTCCATGCTGGAAGACTGTACCCCAGGGATCTCACCTGGGTTCCATTCATGTGGTACAGGAATCAATTCTCAGTTCCCTACTTCACCTAAAAACCCTACATTTCCTGGTCTTGGGTTCAGTCTCCAAACTCAGTCTCTCCCACCCCCACCTTAGGGGTTCCTGGCCAGATGCCAGATACGTCTCTCTTAGCTCATCCTTCAAACAAGTGGATTGGACAGTTGTCCCCTGTGCAAACCTCTCTCCCCATTTGATTCTCTCCTAGTCACTTAAGCACACTCTACGTTATGCTGTGTGTGTTTACCGGGTTTGAAATCTGGGCCAAATTCAGGTTTGCCAGAAACCGGCTCCCTCAGCTGCCAGCCCCCACACCATAGCTCAAAATGGTTTTATCTTTGTCCTCCAGATACTGCCTAGAGACATGGTATCTCCTTTCCTGCACAAGGATATTGTACAGAAAGCCTTCCAGTTTAGTCAGGCAATGTCCTAGATCTCTAAATGGTCCGTACCCAGATACTCTTCAAGACTCCTAAAAACATGGGTTCCTTTAATTCCCTTATCCCTCCACTTTGCTCTTGCTGGTACTAAAGGCCTGGCAGCAGCAGTGGCTGTGTCTACTATGAATCTTTCCTCTCATAACAAATGTATATTTTAGGAAGTTAGTAGTAACCAGCTGATAAAGTACAGACCTCCGGAAAGTGTATGCCTATCTCTGTATCTAATAAGGGAAACTTGAACAAATAATAAAAATAATCACAACTACAAAAATAATTATTCAATCAAGACCAGATTTATCCTAAGAATAGAAAGTAGCCCTACAAAATAATAAAATAATAAAACAAACCAAAAGCATCTCTCATCAAATAAGATATTTTTTTAACCTTATAATTTTGAAAATGATCTCAATGTTAATCATCACTTAATATTTTTAACACTTAACTTCTGCAAAATGCAATTAATTTATTTTTTATTTTTTAGTGCTGGGGATTGAACCCAGAGTTTGTTTGCATGCTAGGCAAACATTCTACCATGGATTTACACCCCTAGTCCTAAAATTAAAATTTTAAAATAGAAATTTATTGCTACTTTAAGATTAACTAATTGCTAGGCATGGGCATACAACTTTAATCCCAGTAATTTGGAAGGCTGAGGCAGGAGAATCCTGAGTTCAAGTCCAGACTCAGCAATTTAGTAAAACACTCAGCAATGTAGTGAGACTCCATCTCTAAATTTAATAAATGAGAAAAGGGCTGTGGATATATCTCAGTGATAAAACATCCCTGAGTTCCATTCTCAGAACTGAAAAAAAATTAACTAATTGAATATTTAAATATAGTCTCTGATACTGATGTATTACATAGGTAATTTTAGTTTATTGTCTCACCACTGAAAGTCTTGGTCAACACATATACTATTCAGCTTTATCTCTTTAAAGCAACATTTGCAAACAAAATAATTTCTCAAAAATTTTTTTTTGAAAAAACTAAAAATGAAAGCAGTTCTAGTTATGGATGGGGATGGCATAAAGAATATCTACTGTTTTTCTGGAAGATGTAGGAGCTGATGACCATACCAGAAAAATGTATAAATTATTATGGTACTCATTTCTTTATTATTATTCTTTACCTATTATAGAAATTCCTACTGGTTTCACATTCTTTTGTTTTCCCTGATAAACACATATATTCATGTACACAAATGTGTACCTGAATAAACACACACTAGGAAAGTAAAACTCCACATATATATATTTTTTTAATTTTTTTTAGTTGTAGATGGACGCAATATCTTTATTTTATTTATTTATTTTTTGTGTGGTGCTAAGAATCGAACCCAGTGACTCACGCATGTGAGGCAAGCGCTCTACCACTGAGCCACAACCTCAGCCCTCCACATATATTTTGATCAGAGTATTTTAATTCCAACAGTAAGATTCTAGTTTTGTTGGATTGGTCACATTTGGCATACAGGAAATATTTTTGATACCCCAAGTTACTTTGGTACCGTTTCTGTTGTGAACTGAGATCACAAACTGGCTGTATTGGATGTAGTTCAGCACATCCAAAAGGAAACTGGGGATCATTGAGAAAATAGGGCTTATGGATCTCCTCCCTGAGTTTGTGGAGATTTTCGCCAAATCATCATAATACCTTGGAACTGCAATCACTCTTGTTCTCTCTGAGATTGCTGAAAAGCATCAACCAATAGACCTCTAAACTGATCCAATAGACCTCTAAACTGATCAACTGCCTCCACCAATCACCATTTGAGCAAATAAGTTGCATAGTTTTGGTTTTCACCTTTTGAAATTCCACCCTTTTTTTCCTTCCCTCAGGACACAATCCAGTTACCATTGGACGCTGTGTCTCCCAGTAATTATTTTTTCAAATAACCCCAAATAAATGTCTTCTGTTCAAGCTCAATTTTTATTTTTATTTTTCAGATTTATTAACATTATGATACCAATGTCTAATTGAATTTCTATAAATATATCAGTAAATATTTATTGGCTGCTGATTATGTGCCCTTCTATGTACTAAGATTTGTAAAAAATAACATAGTCCTCCAAGGGGGCATATTAAATGTCATAAGGATTTCCTAATAGCAATTTCTTAAGTATAACAAAACTGTGTGTAGCTACGTAAGTGATGACTTAAAAAAAAAAAAAAAGATTTCACACCATATAATGAGTCATGCTAAACTTAGGTTAGAAAACTTAATGTAGAAACTTGATACAGCAAAATTCTGCTGTGAATTCTGCTGTGACTTCTATAGTCATTTTCCAAGATCTGAGGCTATTGACACACTTGAACAATCAACATGATATTCTTTGTTTAATGACTCATATATCTGAGCACATTTTTGTACAGGAAAAACTACTATATTAATACATTTTTAAAAACAAACTCTTTTTGGATTTATGACTTTCTAGGCCCATCAACAGCAAATTACAATGCTTGTTTCAATAAAGAGTGCATGAAATACATAGTTTTTAAATTAAGCTTGTGCAGACCTGCATGTTAAGATAAGCCTATCCTTCCAAGATTAAACTATACTTCTGGTAGAATTTTTGCTCGATCTGAATAATGAGTCACACTTGGAATTATAGCAACTTTTCATAGTGCTTCTGATTTTAATGAATGCCAGTAGATTCCTTTAAAAAATATTTGAAACAGTTTAGGGACTTTTCATTATTGGATGGGAAAACAGGAAAGAGGACTATTTGTGTCATGTATGGTTTCCTCTCTAACACAATGATAAAATATAAACTTTACAAGGTTGTTTTTTGTTATGTGGGAAACCAGTGTTTCTGCAAGATAAAAACACGGAATTAATTGTTTACATTAAACCCTCTAGGACAAGTGCTATTTTATATGCAAATTTACTAGAACAATTTGTTTTACATGTATATTAAGACAAATGAATCAAATTGTCTGAGTGGGTGGAACTAAAATGATAGACATTTCATTCTGTTTGAAAAGAATTTGCAATTCAGCATTTTATACAAATCTAATTGAAATGTAATCATGCCTCTGTAAAGCAGTGATAAACTTAATATATGGGAATAGTTACTATGTGCCAATAAAATAGCAAAACCCAGCAAATTATAAACCAGTTATCAGGATGATTGTTTAAAATAGCATGACTAGCTCTAAAGCTGGGTCAAAAAATACTTAATTCAGCCATCAGAAGGGCAAACTGGAACAAACTACATTTTTCTGACTATAGATTAAGTTTCTTTATAGAATGGCAATAATAGATTCTATCAAGTGTTGGACTTTGTGTATTCCAGATGGGAGTTCAGGAGGTTCATTATTACCTGAGCCAGTGTCAACATCAATTCTCAGGTTCACCCTCAAGTCTAAACAGTGTGTGTAGCCTGCAACCGAAAAGGCCTGTGGTCACTCATGCAGTGAGTGTGATGGTTGTGGTAAACCAGGGAAATAGCCTTGTTGGATGATGAAGCCCAGTCACTTAGAGCTGTGTGACTAGTTCTTTTCAGGTGTTTTTTTTTTTTCCTCTCCTCCTTCTTCTCTTAGTCAGTGTGAGTGCCAGACCCTTCTTCGAGGACAGGCCTTCAGGACAGGCATAATTTCTGGCAGGCATGTAGCCTTTCATTGCTGGAAGAATAACAGAGTGTAACAACAAATGGCCAACAACTACATGAAAAATGTTCAATATTAGCAGGAATTAGGGAAATGCAAATCAAAACCACACTGAGATTTCATGTCAACACCAGTCAGAATGGCAGTCATCAAGAACACAAATAATAATAAATGCTGGAGAGGATGTAGAGGAAAAGGAACAGCTTTACACTGTAGATGAGACTGTAACTTAGTAAACTCTATGGAAATCAGTATGGAGGCTCTTTTAAAGACTAGGCATATAGCCACCATATGACTCAGCAACACCACTTCTTAGTATTGACCCTGAAGAATTAAGGACATCTTACTACGATGATACATGCATATACATGTTTATAGCAGCACAATTCACAATACCAAACTGTAGAACCAGCCTAGGTGTCCACCAAAGCATACATGGAAAAAGAAGGTGTGGTATACATACACAATGGAGTTTTATTCAACCATAAAGAAAAATGAAATTATGTCATTTGCAGGAAAATAGATGGAACTAGAGACCATTGTGTTAAGCATACTAAGTCAAACTCAGAAGGCTAAGGGTACTATGTTTTCTTGCATATGTAGAAGCAAGCTGGAGAGGAAAATGAAAAACAAAGATAGATGTGAATTTTCTAAAACTCAAAGGGAGACCAGTAAAGGAAAGGGACCAGGGGATGGGAGGCAGAGAGAGAGAGGGGAAGTACTGGGGAATGAAATTGGTCAAATTATACTGTTGAATCATGTGCATGTACAAATATGTGACAACAAATCTCATCAACATGCACAACTATAATGCACCAATTAAAAAATGAGAAATTTTTTTTAAAGAATGTAACAAAACAGAAGCTTCTAACACTCTAGCTGACATTTTTTTGTCATTACATAGCAAAGTCTTTTTGTTTTCTAAGTGCCTTGTACTGCTCTTTGATTTTATTTTTGCAATAATCCTTTATTTTTATTGAATCTATCTTAGTAGCTCTACAAAAAACTTTTGACTCACTAACAAGAAATCTAAATGGTGGTGCATACTCTGTAGCTTTCTCAGAATGTAGTATCATTTAGAAATGTGCGCCCGTTCAGCAAAATTTGAAGTGTTTACAAGTTTAACAGCCCTTAATAATCGTTTTACAAGGGGTACAAATATAGCAACCAATTTATGGGAAATTTGTTCTCTTCCTATCTGCTCATGTAAGTCTGCTGATCATCCCACCGAGATAGGAATTTAGGATAAGAAGTCTTAAAGAAAACATCCATGAGCCACTGAGATGCAGAAACCACAGCTGTAAATCTTGAGCAACAGGCCTTTGGCTCATGGCCTCTTAAAATTAAGGAAATACACAAGCATGGGAAAAACTGAGGTATGTTGTGCAGACCCTGTCTTCACCTCCAGCCAGGTCCCTACTACAGCCCTCCTATAAAGGCGGGGCTTCTTACTCTGAGATAGTTGACATTCCCCCTTGAATGTGTACTGACTCCCTAAATAATCCTCTGCCATGTTGAAATGCTTTTCCATCACCTATGTCAAGACCCCTGAATCGAATGGCCCCTCCCCTCTGGGAATTCCTTGGACCCTTCTCTGGAGACATCTGTGACATCACTTGTCCTCCAAACCAATTGGCTTCCCAGATTAAGGGCAGAATGTTGAAGCTGAAATCTATACATCCCCACACTGTAGAAGGGCACACTGTTTATTTCACTTATTTTTACATAAGCAGGAAATAGAATCCTCATAATCATGAGTATTTGGGAATATGTCCAACTCAAAATGTTGGAAGAACATTTAATTAGAATCTATAGTCTATACTCTCTTCATCGTTTTTAAAATTTTATTAGGGGTTTTGATGCTCTTAAAATGAAAGGAACAAAGTATGTACATTAAGAAACTAGTTTCGGAAATATATACTAAATGCAACTAAAAATCAGCCAGATTATCATTCACAGTTCTCTGAGCAACATTCTCTAATTTTAAACATATATTAGTTCTTTTGATTTCCTTCCCAGTTTTTCTTTTCAAACACATTAGTAAACTTTTGATTAGGAAAGGGGGACCCACAAAAAAAAAAATCCTTCCAGCTTTTTATGTGCAAATGAAAAAAAAAAAGATGTTTTGGTTTTACTTATACATCTATAAAAGGTAATAATGACCTACGAGTTATATTCTAGCTGGGTTTTGATAAATCTATGAATTTTAGTTCATGAAATTCTTGTCATAGGAGAGGAGTATGTGGGTGATGCTGGTGGAAATTAAAAGTCTAAAAATTGTCAGATTAGTTCAAGGAAAGCATCATAGGCCTTGTAATAACCACACACCATGATCCAGTAACTTCAGCATTATAGGTGTGTAATCTGTTGCTCAAATTGGGAAGAGTAGATGAGACAGTGGAACTCAAATTTTTCTGATGTCAGCAATATAAAATATTAAACCATGCTAAATAATCATGTCATATTTTCAGATGGCAAAATCTATTGAAAAACATAAAACAGTTTTATCTCTTTATAATTTCTTTTCATAGCAATGCCTCAGGTAGTACCCTAGTCTCAGCTTTCTGATCTGTCCTCAGAAAAATATGTTTCTTTCAGCAGTTTCTCTTGTGGGTTCTCCTTGTGCTCCCTAGAGAGCAGCACTGTGGATGGTTTGATAAACTTTATAAATGGGAAAATACAAGTAAAGCAACAAACTGAGAAAATCATCATTGCTTTTAGTACTTTGCAAATAGTAGCACTTACTATTATAGTCATGCCAATAAAAGCAATTTTTTCTTATGATTCATTCAGGCCAAGGATAAACCAAGGTACCAATCAAGACAGGTGATGTGCGAATTAAAAGGTAGGGATTGGTTATAAATTAGAGACATTTAAGAAATATTTTTTAAACTTGAAAAAATGGAAGAATCACTTGATGAAGCAAGGGCTTTAGTAAAATTCTCCTCTGTATATTTGAAATTGAGAACCCAGCAGAAAGAAAGAGCATAGGGATCATGGGGAAAGGCCTGATTAAGATGAGAATAAGGTTCTGAATGAGGCAGAAAGGGAAGAACCCAAAGTCCCAATTTCAGGATTCTTCTTCTCTAGTTTTTGGTTTAATTCTTGCTTCCCATAATGGAAGAAGTCAAAGTGGTTAGTTACAAGTGTTAGTCTCTAAAGCAGTATTTAGAGGTCTCATCTAGTATCCCAGTGGTAATACTGAAGTCCCCTTGTCCTAGAGATAGACATAAAACCTTTAGAATTCTAGCATAAGAAATATTTTCATATACATTTTTACCATATTAGGAAATAAGCTTATGCTCTTAGCATAGGTTTCACATCTCAGAAATTTTTGTTTATAGTTTGTTTTACTGATTGTATTGGTCAGCTTTTCATCACTGTGACAAAATACCCAAGAGAAACAATTTAAAAGAAGGAAAAAAACATGTTTGGCTCATGGTTTTGGAGATTTTAGTCCATTGTCAGCTGGCTCCATTGTTTCTGGGCCAGTATGTGGCAGCAGTACATCATGAGGGAAGAATGTGGTGGAGCAAAGCTGATCTCCTCAAGGCAGCTAGGAAACAGAGACAGAAAGGGACGAGGGACAAGATATAGTCATCGCAGGCATGCCTGCAAGGACTTCCTTCAACAAGGTGCCTCCCATACAATTTCCATCACCTCTAATAGTCCATTCAAATATGGATCTATTGATGAATTAATCCACTAAGAGGTCAGAGCCTCATGATCCAATCATTTCCTGCAAGGTCCACCTCTCAATGTGGCTGCATTGGGCCACACACGAACTTTGGGGCACATTCCAGATCCGAACTTTACAAGTCATGAAATGTGTTGTTTTTTAATTGCTACATGACATAAAATTCAACATTTGCTCCTTTTTTGCATAAAAGGTGAAAATTATGCTATGTAATGATGTGAAATATTAACTGCTCCTTTTAGCTAATCATCTCCTTTATTGGGGATGACTTTTCTTTTCTTTCTTTTTTTAAAATTTTTTATTTTTGGTACCAGGGATTGAACTCAGGAGTACTCGACCACTGAGCCACATCCCCAGCCCTATTTTGCATTTTTATGTAGAGACAGGATCTCACTGAGTTGCTTAGCGCCTCACCCTTGATGAGGCTGTCTTTGAACTCGGGATTCTCCTGTCTTGGCCTCCCAAAGTGCTGGGATTACAGACGTGTGCCATCTCACCTGGCTGACTTTTCCTTTATATGCTAATTTCCAGAATCCTTTTGGAGGGTGCTTTGTTTGTTTTATTATCACATGGTCTTGTGAGATTTATACAGCATTCATAAAATTGTGAAGTGTGCATAGGTTTTTAAAGCATCACATATAATTAGAATTAAATATTCACATTATTATAAGTCTCTTATTTTATGTATATAGCAAAGCAAATTCCCAGTGGATAATACTTCTGGAAATATTTGCATCCTTAACATTTGTAGCATTAAATCTGTATTGCTGAGTTAAAATCAGAATTATTTTAGCACCAACTTTGAATGTGCAAGGGTAAAAACATTAAAACATTAACTAAAAGATAACTAATTAAGATAAATAAGTATGTGACACAAATTATTTATTTCATTTTTATACTCTAGTAGTCCTGACCTTAGTAATCATAATATATACACATGCACACTTTGCCACTGTTTAAAAGTAACATTATTCAAAGATTTTTTTAATGGAATTGAATACTTTTTGGACTTAAAATATGAAATCTTTATCCCAGAGGAGATGGAAACAAGCAAAATATTTGTTCTTTTGTAATGACATAATACTGTATTTTCCTAGTGACTCATTAGACTTCATGTTTTCCTCATTTTTTAAAATTATTGGAGAACTTAAAAAAAACTCACACTATATTTATATAATGCTACAAGAAACTACTGGGAATGAATTTTCAACCACTTAGCTGTAGAGAAAAAAATTGTACAGGTGCACTGATCTACTGAAACAAATGAAATTTTAGATCTATAGGATAGGTTTATTACATAGAGGACAATTCAGCAAATATTTTTGAACACCTTTTCAGACAAAGTCCTTTTAAAGATGCAAATCAAATGAAATTCTTGCTCTTCAGGAGTTTATAGTTTATATGCACTTTGGAAAGGAGATGTCTATGAATCTATCAAAGTTATTCTGCCTCAGACAATTTTATATGGGACTACTTAAGAGTATGAGCAAAGCCCATGAATGTAATGTCTTCTGTTTATAAAAACATTGTAAGCTAAAGATATTTAGGGGAGGGAAGGGACTGCATTTATAATTAAAGAACAATGGAAATTATTGACAGGTAAGACAAAATCATATTTGTTCAGTTAAAATGATATTTTTAGTAATTTTAAAATTTTTTAAACAAAGTAAATGATATGTATATGTATATATCAATCTTAAAATTTTCTGCTGCATTTTTTTATTTTAATGGTTTAATTTAAGAAATGCAATTAAACACATTCTACCTCTGCTATATTTCAAATTTCTTAAAAGATAGACCTGCAGTAGAAAAACATTGAAATTTTGTAAACATTGGAACTATTTATAATACAGTCTATTCTCAGTTATCTGAAATATTTTTAAATTCTCAGTGCCCTTCTAATATCTTTACCAGCAACTATTTTCAGATGTTTCTATGAGTACAAAGGATAATGGAGCAGCAGGACAAACCTCTGAGAACACGGACAAAAAAAAAAAACAATAAAAACCTGAGATAAGCATTCCCAGGGTCAGAGTAGAGATGGCAAGCTTCAAGCTGTCATTGTGATGTTAGATAGGTGAAACTTCTCATCACTGTAGTTAACCACTTTTATGATGCTATTACACATTTAATTCCCAAACTCAAAACATCACATAAACTAAAGATATAAGTCCTTCATCCAGCACATCTGGTACACAGTACATATAAATTTTTAATAAGTATTTTTGCAATCTATTAGCAGGTATATAAATGAAAGGAAAGGTTAAAAAGAAAAACAATGAGATTAAATGAAGCATAAAAAGTCAAGTATGAGAGAGGCCCAAAGATGAAATACCTAGGACCATTATAATTCTATGTGAATACACCTGGATTTCAATCCCACTTCTGTGCCAGATGGACTGTTCAGGGCACTGTCTATAGATGAGTAGGCATTAGCTCTGTGCCTTTACACACCTGCTGCCCTTCCTTCTGGAAAGGACAACCCTTTTCTTATTTACATAACCTTCCGTGTTTATCTCAAGCATTATCTTAACTTCCTGGAATGACTCCAGTCCTTGTCTGACTTTAACTGTATCATAGCATTTTCACACTGCATTATAATGATCTACTTCTCTGTCCTCCTAGTCATTCAGTATTCTTTTTCTCATTTGTCCCTGCTTATTTTTCAGTGATATATTTGTTAAGTATTTTCTATATCTTCTACAGTAGGCACTAGGAATTGAAGGGCAGACAATTACAGTCCAACACAATAACACACTGGAATGTGAATCCCACATTTTTTAAAATCTCATTATAATGTTTTATATATATATATATATATATATTTGCAAGTATTACTTATTGGTAACTATAAAGAAAGGTCATCTTTAAATTGTAAGCATGTGACAGCAATTAGGCATATTTGGCAATTTCCTAGAAAGCATTAATTACAAATAGAATATTTGGAGAAGTTTTGGCTTTTGTTTTTGTTGTACTGAAGGAAATAAAGAATTAACTATTTATTTGTATTACATATTAATTTGTGAGGACCTTAAATTCAGAAGTGAGACTGTAATCCAACTCTGCATCTCCAAATATTGATATAGGAGCCCAAGTGAAATTTACTGAAAGAATTAACTGAGCCACGCCTGAGCCCCTGCCGACCGGCAAGAGGACAGGACAGGACCACCTTCAGGGACCTCTGCGGGAGCCCAGCCAAGGTCAGGCCAAAGATTGCTACCCACCAATCTGCCAACTCAAAAGGGAACCCAGACCCAGGTGCACAGGACTGCTTCTGGGGACCCCTGAGGGAGACCAGGCCTAAGTAAGACCCAGGACCACCCTCGTGTCCACACCAGAGCCCCTTCCAATCCACAGGAGCCCAGGCCCAAGTCCCGGCCCACCATCTGGGACCCATGAGGGAGTCCAGGCCACCATCAGGCCTAGGACCACCCTCACAGGTCTCTGTGAGAGCCCAGGCCCAGGACTGCCCCTGCACAGAGTAGAGATCCATGCTGTTGCTACCTTTCTGTATCCATCTTGGGACACTGTAGTCATCCCCATATTTCTTCCCATGTAGTAGCCTCTACCTTGGGAGAACACACAGGGCCTGGAGGCAGCAGCCCGCCAAAGTGCTGCATCTCTGATCAATCAGCCCAAAGCCATTGTAAGCCTCATCCTTTTAGCCTCATCTCTGAAACTGTTTCCATTCATATTGGGCCACTCCCACTGTCATCTTGAATTACCTCCACTACCACCACCACCATCATTAGTGGCAGTAGTGTCCATCTTGTGACACCTGCTGGGGACTGGAAGTGAACTCCAAGGTGAGATACAGGTAATCTGTAGGGTCACTGCAAATATAGGATATAAACTACCTCAGATTGGTATTGCAAGAAAGGAAGATACATAATCAACATGAAAACACAAGGGAAGAAAATGCCCCAAACAAACCAAGATACTACAATGACAGAATCCATTGATAGCACAGTTGATGAAATGTCAGAGGAAGAATTCAGAATGTACATAATTAAAATGATCTGTGAATTAAAGAATGACTTAAGCGAGCAAATATAGGCAGAAATTGATCATTCCAAGAAAGAAATAAGAGAGTAAATAAGGCAACCATTGATCACTCCAACAAAGAGATAAGAGAGTAAATAAAGGCAACCATTGATCACACCCACAAAGATATAAGGGAGCAAATACAGGTAGCAAAAGATTACTTTAAGAAAGAGCTAGAGATTGTGGAAAAAAAAATCAGAAATACTGGAAATGAAGGAAACAATAAACCAAATAAAAACTCAATGGAAAGCATCACCAGCAAACTAGATCATTTGGAAGACAGAACCTCAGACAATGAAAAGAAAATATAAAGTCCTGAAAATAAAGTTGACCACACAGTGAATGGTAAGAAACCATGAGCAGAACATACAAAAATTATAGGAGAACATCAAAAGACCAAATCTAAGATTTATTGGGAGAGAAGAAGGCACAGAATTTTAAACCAAAGGATTGCACAATCTCTTCAATGAAATAATATCAGAAATTTTCCCAAACATGAAATATGAATTGGAAAATCAAATACAAGAGGCTTACAGGACACCAAATGTACAAAACTACAACAGATCTACACTAAGGCATATTATAATAAAAATGTCCAGCATACAGAATAAGGATAGAATTTTAAAGGCCACAAGAGAGAGGAATCAGATTACATATAGGGGGAGACCAATTCGAATCTCAGCAGATTTTTCAACCTAGACCCTAAAAGTCAGGAGATCCTGGAACAACATATACCAAGCTCTGAAAGAAAATGGATTCCAACCAAGAATCTTATATCCAGCAAAATTAAGCTTCAGATTTCATGGTGAAAAAAAACCTTCCATGACAAACAAAAGTTAAAAGAATTTACAGCAAGAAAGCCTGCACTACACAGCATTCTTGGCAAAATATGCCATGATGAGAAAATGATAACAAACACTGAAAATATACAAAGAAAGGAACTTCACTAAAGGAAAGACCAATCACAGAAGAAACTAAGTCAAAGAAAAAAAACAAAAATGACCAGGATTACAAGTCACATTTCAATAATAACTCTGAATGTGAATGGCCTAAACTCATCAATTAAAAGACATAAACTGACAGACTTTTATATATATATAAAAGACCCAACAATATGCTGCCTTCAAGAGACTCATCTCACAGGAAAAACATCCATAGACTGAAAGTGAAAGGGTAGGAAAAAACATATTACTCACATGGACTGTGTAAACAAGCAGGAGTTTCCATCTGCATATCAGATACAGTGGACTTCAAACCAAAGTTAGTGAAAAGTGATAAGAAGGACATTTCATACTTCTGGAGGGAATCATATATCAACAAGATAAAACAATCATAAATTCTGTGCCCCAAACAATAGGGCATCTATGCATATCAAACAAACCCTTCTCAACTACATGAATCAAATGTACTATAACACAACAATACTTGGTGACTTTAACACAGCTCTCTCACCATTGGATAGATCTTCCAAACAAAAACTAAACAAAGAAACCATAGAACTCAATAAAACAATCAATAATTTAGACTTAACAGACATATATAGAGTATTCCATCCATCAATGAGTGAATACATTTTTTTTCAGCAGCACATGGATCTTTCTCCAAAATAGATCATATGTTATGCCACAAAGCAAGTCTTAGCAAATACAAAAAAAAAATAGAGATACTACACTGCATCCTCTCTGACCACAATGCAATAAAATTAGAAATCAATGACAGATTAAAAAATAGAAACTACTCCAACACCTACTCCAACACCATAAAAAATATGCTATTGAAATATGCATAAAAAATAAGCATAAAAAATATGCTTCCAAACTCATTCTATGAGGCAAGTATCACACTGATGGATAACAGAAGACATCAAGGAAGAGATAAAAAAATTCTTAGAGGTAAATGAAAATTCTGATACAACATATCAAAATCACTTTGACATCATGAAGGCAGTGTTAAGAGAAAAGTTCATTGCATTAAGCTCATTCATTAAAAGAAGAAAAAGTCAGAGGCTGAGGTTGTGTCTCAGTGGCAGAGTGCTTGCCTCGCACATGTGAGGCACTGGATTCGATCCTCAGCACCACATAAAAATAAATAAACAAAAAGAAGAAAAAGTCAACAAATTGATGAGTTGACACTATATCTCAACGCCCTAGAAAAAAAGGAACAAACCAACACCAAAAGAAGTAGAAGACAGGAAATAATTAGAATCAGGACTAAAATCAATGAAATTGAAAGAAAAGAAATAATTCAAAAAATTGACAGAACAAAAAGCTGGTTCTTTTAAAACATAAATAAAATTGACAAACCCTTAGCTTTCCTAATGAAAAAAAGAGAGAGAGAGAAAACCCAAATTACTAAAATTCGTGATGAAAAAGGAAATATCACAACAGACACTACTGAAATACAGAGGATAATTAGAAACTATTTTGGAAATTTATACTCCAGTAAAATAGAAAACCCTGAAGATACTGACAAATTTCTAGAAGCATATGACCTACCCAAATTGAATCAGGAGGACATACACAACTTAAAAAGATCAATTTCAAGCAAAGAAATAGAAGACACCATCAAAA
>PVHX01007836.1:0-88055 GCA_004024805.1 Geosciurus inauris | reverse complement strand
CCGTATTTTCCCATAGGTACTGAATATTTAATCTTTATAACCTTAGTTACTTCCTGGGAATAATACTATCTGCTGTATTTGATCTTATGTGGATTAAATAAAAAATGCATGTGACATGCTTTGTACAAACCTTAGGTTATAGAAGCATTTAATACTTGTTTCCTGTCATTGTATTAGTAATAGCACTCTTGTTTTTGTTTTCAAAATGATTTAGGCATTCAAAAGTTATTCACTTTAAATGGATGCTCACTACTATTTCTAGTTACTGTTCACCTTGTCATTTTTTTTTTTTTCCTTCAATGTTATGACAGTAAATGGGTGAATTAGGGCCAATTTCCCAGCATGTAACTGGTCTTAAGCTTTAACTTCCACTTTCAGCCTTTGTTGTGGCAGCTCCAGCAAACGTGTCAGAGTACAGAACATTCCATCAAGAATGATACCTGGTGCCTAGCTTCCTATGATGTTGTTTTATATGAATAATACGTCTAGTAGAGAAATTAGCTGGAGTGCCCATGACTCAGCCTCTTTTTCCGGGGAGTGACTCATTCTGCATTTATAGATCCCTGTCTTTGTGCCATATACCACGCTAAGTGCTTGGGATACAAACATGGATTTGTTGGGTCACTGACCCAGAGCAGCCCACAGTCTGGGAAGGCAGGATATGGCATTCGTTAAAAACAATCTGGGCTTTCAAAGAGTCAGTGGTCTATTAATGCTATACCTACCTGTCAAGGCAAAGTGTGATTAAATGTACAATAGCGTGGGCTGGCTAGACAATCCAATTCTATGATTTGTAATATGTTTCTGATTCTCTATTGAAATATTCTAGCCTAATTATATAATCACAGATTTAAATTCTTCATTGTCTCACTTTAATACTAAGTAAGATTTCACTCTTTTCATATCACATGAAGTCATACCCTCCATGAATAGGTCAGTTATCTGATAAGTCCCTTCCCTTTATTATCCTTCCAGAAACTCAAACTAACTGTGTCTAATAAAGCTGATCATCCTCTTTGTTTTTTTTTTTTAATAATTTTTTAGCTGTAGATGGACACAATATCTCTATTTTATTTTTTAAAACACCACATATTGTTTTGATGTGGTGCTGAGGGTCGAACCTGGTGCCTCACGCATGCGAGGCAAGCGCTCTACCACTGAGCCACAACCCTAGCCCCTGATCATCCTCTTTGTATCCAGCAACCTTATCTTCCTTCAGCCTTCCCAGTTTCCAAGAATGTCACTACCTTTCTGGAAATTCATTTATCTCAAACCTTCAGAATTGTCCAGGTTTTACATACTGTTGAGGACTGAATTGTGCCCTCCCCATCCATATCTTGAGGTTTAACCCCCAATGTGACTATTTAGAAATAGGCGTTTTAGGAAGGGATTGAAGTTAAATGAGCTCACAAGGGTTCGGTCCAAATCCAATAAGGATTGGTCATCATAAAAGAAAAGGAAGAGAAACATGTCTACTGCTCCCCCAACCTCCACCAAATCTTTCCATCCTTATTGACTACATAAGGACATGGTAGGAAGGTGATTGTGTGTCTACGATTTAGAATAGAGTCCTCATTGGAAGCTGATCATGTTGGCAACCTGACCTTGGACTTCCAGCCTCCAGAACTATGAGAAAATGAATTTCTATTTAAGCCACCCATATTTTGTCATGACATATTTTGTCATGACCATGCTGACCTATGCAACAACTGACCTATGCAACAACTGAGCACTTTCTCCTCTGTTGAGTTTGCTGTTTCATTGCCATTCATTTGGATGTCTGTAGAAGCCTTCAAAGTGAACTACTCTCCTTTAATCCCTCCCCATCTCTGATCCAATCTACACAGTGTTGCGAGATTAAATTTCCTAATTATTCCATTCTCAAATTCGAAACCTTCAGTGGTTCACTTTAGTCTACAAAATTAAACATTTAATCATGTAGCCTCCTCAGATTGTTGTTCAAGGTCATTGGACCCAACCTAGTGTTTCACCCAATTATTGCTGCTCTTGGGTGTTACATTCTAGCCAGGCAGAATTGGAGGTGTTTTTCCAGACATCTCCCTGGGCTTGGCTCTATTAATTTCTTTCTGCTGTGTTCATTGCCTGAGTTGATCCCCTTCCCACTTCATCTCCACCCATCAAAATCTTTTGTCTCATTCCACAACTAACTCAAACGAAACTTCCTCTGTGAAGGAACAGGATTTCATTCCCCCTCCTTCTTTGATCTCCCATAGCCTGAGGTATTTCTTTATGACAACAATCACATTGTGCTTTTTCACAAAAAAAATAGATTATCAACAAACTCCTTAATGAGAAAGAACATTGGATCCTCAAAATGCTAAACTATATATTTCTTGTTTTAAACCTATTCTGTATGTTAAAAATACAAAAGTAATGTAATGAAAAAAAACCTTTCAATTTATTTTTTTAAAAGGAATTGTTTTTTAATGTCTTATAGCTGCAATATTCCCAACACTTATTTCTGCAAACTAACTCAGTAACTTTTCTGTTCCCTAAGCAGGAAGTTTCTCTAAATAGAAACTCTAACAAGGGAGAAGCATAGGAAGAAGTGTGAAAAGTGGCTTTCTTGACTGACAGTCGACCTTGATAATCCAATAGTTAAAATATATCTGTTTCTAACATTTATTCATTTCCAGGTATAAATAAGCATAAGTTTGATATCGGTTTATCATGTTATTGATCATCACAATCTGACTACAATATATGAGCATGAAATCATTTTTTTTATTGGGCAGAGATAAAAGCTGTAGGGATTGACTCTCAGGACTGTTTTCTAATGATTCCCCTATTTTGGGGAAAGAGACCAAGATAGAGAAATGGTGCTTTTTGTATGCTGATGCATTAAGCTGCCTGGAAACGGACACTGAATCCTATTGAAAAGAATTGCATTTGAGTTATGCGTAGGTCATTGTTCAGCAAAATACTACACAAAAAGTCTTGACCTGTGTGTTTGAAATGGCAGATGTTCATAGTGAGGACAGATCCTTAGGGCAACATAAATCTTTACTATTCTCTGACTATTTGCTCAATAACTGGGTTGGATTTTAAAAAGTTCCAGGGAGTTATTTAGAAAGCAGCTGCTCCTGGCATTGCAAATGGAAGTGCTCCCCTTAAGATAAAAAAAAAAGAAAAAGAAAAAAAGCAAATGAACAAATAAAAGCCACAGGACAGCTTGAGTTCACTAGGTCAAAAATGCACAACCCTTCTCCAACACAACTTTCTTTCCATTAATCATTTTGAAACAAAAAAATTATATGTATTTAAGGTATACAACATAATATTTTGATATACATTACACACATATATATAAACATAGTAAAATGACCATTACAGTAAAGCAAATTCACAGGTCCGTCTGCACACTTAGTTACTTTATCATTTATTTATTTACTTATTTATTTTGGATGAAAGCACTTGAAATCTACTCTCAGTAAATCTCTAGTATACCTTATTGAATTAACAGTAGCCATCATGCTGTATACTAGACTCCGCAGCTTATGACTGAGACTTTGTACTCTTACCAACATCTGCCCACTCCCCGAACTTCCCCACAGGTCTCCTGTCTGCTTCTGTGAGTTCAGATTTTTCTGATCTTTTTAAGATTCTTCATGTGAATGAGATCATGAAGTATTTCTTTTTTCTTTTCTTTTTTTTTTTCTCTGTGTCTGGCTGGTTTCACCTAGCATAATGCTTTCAGATTTATCTATGTTGTCACAAATGCCAGGATCTCCTTTTTTTTTTTTTTAAGGCTGAATAATATTCCATTGTGTGTGCGCGCACACACATGTGTGTTACACGTTCTTTTTCCACTCATATTTTGGTAGACAGTTTGGTTTTTTCCATATCTTACCTATTGTGAATAATCCTGCAATTAGCATGTGAGTGCAGATATCTCTTTAAGGTACTTATATTCATTCCCTTCACATATCACTTTAAAAGAGGGATTGCTGCAGCATATGTTAGTTCTGTTCTAATTTTTTGAGGTATCTCCGTATTATTTTCCATAAACCCCATACCAATTTACATTCACCCATTGGCCAGTGTTTCCTTTTATCATTTTTTAATGATAGTCTTCCTGACATCTCTGAGGTGACACCTCATTGTGGATTTGATTTGCATTTCTCTGAGTGATGCTAAGCACCCTTTCACATACCAGTTGGCCCGCTATTAAGTTGTCTTTGGACAAACATCTTTTCCGGTCCTCTGCTCATTTTTGATCAGATTGTTCTTGTTTATTACTATTGAGTTGTATGAGTTCCTTATACATTTTATATACTAACCATTTATTGCATATGTGGTTTGCAAATATTTTCTCCCATTCTGTGGGTTGCCTTTTCATTTTGTTAATTGTTGCCTTTGAAGGGCAATTTGATGTAGTCCCACTAGTTTATTTTTGGTTTTGTTGTTTGAGCTTTTGGTATTACATCCAAAAAATCAATGCCAAGGCCAATATCAAAAAGCTGGCTTGCTGTGTGTTTTTCCCCTGGAAGTTTCATGGTTTCAGGTCTTTAGTTAAGTCATCCATTTTGAGTTGATTTTTGTGTATGATATAAAATAAGTGTTCAATTTTTTTTTTTTTTTTGTTGTTGTTGTTGGGTATCCAGTTTTCCCAAAACCATTTATTGAAGAGATTATCCTTTTAGGGGAAGGGTAGAAATTTTTTCCTTGTTTCCACCAAAAGAGGAATTTTCAACTCTTTCTTTAAACCTGGCAAAGAATCAGCAAAGCACAACATTCAGCACCTTCATTTATTTGACAGCATTTATTAGTATTCTTTTGTGTGCTGAATATTATCAAAACTACTGGTTCAAATATAGGGTTTATGTAGCTCAAATGACATTAATATTTTAAATGAAGTTTGTTACCGACTCATGCTGTATTAAAAGGAAAACAAGGAAGATTTTTTGGAGGTAGGGCTGGCAGTGGTGGTGGTACGAAGCGGACAGTGCAAGGGAGAAGGTTGGAACATTTCCCCAATCATATGGAACACATAAAGAAGTCGGGCTTGTGTGTCATAGTTCCCAACTTCAGAAAAATTCCTCAAGCATCATTTTATCTTTTACTATGAAAATTAAATATTTGAGAGTACACGTAGAAGAGATAAAATCTAATCAATTTAAGAGTTCTTTGTTTGGCACAGTAGCTATGGTCATATGATAATGACACAAATGTCTGGATTCTCATAGGCTCTCTCTGGCTCCAGGAAACCAGTGAACCTTTTCTCCCCTAAGAATTTGAGTTGCATGCTGGTATCACCCTGGGATTCATTCTTCAATGTGTATTAAATGACTGCTGAGCAGATTTATGTACTAGATACCATGCAAGATCCCAGGGTAACAGAATCCCCTTTTTTTTATTGTGGCAAATTATACATTTAATAAAATTTACCACTTCAACCATTTTATGTGCACAGTTCTGTAGCATTCACATTGCTGTGCAAGCTGTCACTTTTTTTTTTCTAGTGACTATTTGGATCTGAATCAAAATTTCTGTTCTAATACCTGCTTTTTCTTAGAGGATGACGGCTGATAACCAACATGATTAAACACACATGTGCATTGTGCCCACATCATTGCCCAGTTCATGTGCACTATTTTAGCCATCTCTTGACATGCAGTAGTTCATATGCACACCCAGCCACACATACCTAACTACCCACACAGCCAGCCACGTACATACCCAGCCATGCACAACCAAGACACACACACACTCAGCCACACACACTCACAGACACATTTATACTCAGACGCTTAGAGTAATAAATCACTGTCCTTCCTACCCTCCTAGTATTATTTTCCTCTTACTTTTTGAAACACTTTTGAGCTCTTTTCCTTCTCTCACTTCTATTACTCTTTTTAATTTCTCTTGCTTTTTCTTTAAATTTGTGGAGCAAATTTAAAAATAGTTTTTTAAAAAAGACTTCATGACTAGTGTGAGGTGTACCTCACAGTTCCATTAAATTAATATTAATGGGTATTTATGTCCTAATAACTTAATGGCCATTTGAGGAAAAAAAAATGTTGAAAGCAGAACTATTTTATTTTATTCTTGGAAACCCACAATTATTTACTACAGGGATTGTGTGCCTGTTGGATACTGCCAAGTCCTAAGACCTTGTAGTCACATTACTCATTGTCATCCTTATTATTCCACATTGATCTGCACGCAGTATTGGCATATTCAATTACCATCAAAACCCAACTTTGCAAGGCTGTGATATCATTGAAAGAAATGTAGCATGTTCTAATATGGAAATTGCAAAGAACTTCAAATTAGTATTTTGTGTAGGACCTAACAGATGTTGTTATATTGGATTTTTTTTTTGAGAGGGGCATCAAACATACTGAAAATATTTCACCATTCCCCTGTGAACTTACTGTCATACCATGGGGCACCATGGCACAGTTGGGGAACTGCTGGCTTTATAGCAAAAGAGTTATATTTGAATTAAAGTAAAGTAATGCCAAGAGTTTGAAATGGAGGTAGATGTACTAAAAGTATTAATATTCAAAGACCCCATAATGCCTCTAGATGCTGGGTTTTATTTTTTTAATTTTTTGGGGTACTTAACCACCAAGCCACATCCCAGGCCTTTTTTTTTTTTTTTTTTTTGGTGCTGGGGATTGAACTCAGGGGTACTCGACCACTGAGCCACATCCCCAGCCCTATTTTTGTGTTTTATGTAGAGACAGGGTCTCAATGAGTTGCTTAGCACCTCGCCATTGCTGAGGCTGGCTTTGAACTCCCGATTCTCCTGTCTCAGCCTCCCTAAGTGCTAGGATTACAGGCTTGAGCCATTATGCTCGGCTGGCTCCAGGCCTTTTTTGTATTTTATTTAGACACGGGGTTTCACCAAGTTACTTAGGACCTCACTAAATTGCTGAGGCTGGCTTTGAACTCTTGTTCCTCCTGCCTCAGTCTCTCGAGCTGCTGGGATTATAGGCTTGCATTACCACACCTGGCTTCTAGATGCTGTTTTTAAAAAGTCTGTGCAGATGGATCAACCTATCATTTCCTTCTTGTAAGAAAAATTTCACTTTTCTTAAGCACTTGCCTATAGGATGAAAAATAAACTTTCGTATAAAATTGCATTTTTATCATTGCTTAGTAGTGTTTTCTATGTTAGTTCATATTATTCTTTTAATTAGATAATTACTGTTTTAGGTTAATTTAGTTTTTGGACTTATCCTAGGAGTCTAACAATGAAAGATTTCTGATGTAAAAGAACATGCTAACTTCTGATAGTGACAAACATCCTTCTTGTACCTAGCTTGCTTTTTAGGAGGAAACTTTGCTGGAGATGCTCTGTGAAGCAAGTCAAGAATCCCTCTTTGTCATTCTGAGATTTTGTTGCTATCTGTCGAAAAAGCAGGCTAGCTCTTGGCACAGACATTTTTGGTTTGCTTTTTTCTTGGATTTACCTTCTTGGTTACTTTTCTTGTATAATGTGCTTTCCCACATATTGACTCCTCAGCAGATTTTAATGGCAAGCCTGGGGTAAGAGACCAAAGGGAAGATTGATAAATTGCCAATGGAATTGTCTTGTTCGACCCTTGCGACCCTTAGACTGATTGATGACCCTGAATTTATAATACACAGACTCCCTGTGGGCATTAAATCACGTTAAGGATCTGTCTTAATCTGTTTGGGCTTTTATAACAAACATACTAAAGACTGAGTGACTGACAAACAACAGAAATTTATTTCTCACAGTTCTGGAGGCTAGGAAGCCCAAGGTCATCAATTCAGTGTCTGATGAGAGCTTGCTCTCTCATAGATGCCTGTTATTTTGCTGTTTTCATGCAGGGGAGGGGTGAAGGGCACTGACCACAACTTTTATATTTCTGAATTTTCCTCTTCTAAGGTACTAATCACCTAAAAGGTCCTACCTCCAAAACATTAGGAATTAGGATTTCAACACATGAATTGGGGGGAGGGGACAGAAACATTCAATGTATGACAGGATCTAAATGTATCAGTTTTATTGTACTTAATTAAATATCTTTTAAGGGAAATTATAAGCTGGGCACGGTGGCACATGCTTGTAATCCCAGCACTTTGGAAGGCTGAGATAGGAGAATCACAAGTTCAAAGCCAGCCTCAGCAACATTGAGGTGCTAAGCAACTCAGTGAGACCCTGTCTCTACATAAAACACAAAATAGGGCTGGGATGTAGCTCAGTGGTTGAGTGCCCCTGAGTTCAATCCCCAGTACCAAAAAACAAAAAAATGATAACACATTAGGAACAGAATGTATTAGCAATTCTTTTTTCTCAAGAGCTGTAGAATATAAACTTAAGCATCAGGTGTAGTGACACATATTTGCAATTCCAGGGATTCCAGATATTGAAGCAGGAGGATCTCAAGTTCAAGGTTAGCCTTGGCAACTAAGCTAGACCTTGTCTCAAAATGAAAAATTAGAAGGGCTGTGTATGTAATGCAGTGGTAGAGCATGATTGAGTTCAATCCCTGATACTTGGGGCTAGGGGTTAAGAAAGAAAAGAAAAAGAATACAATCATAAAAATTCTTTAAATGTATAGAAACTAAATAGAAAATAGAAAAATAGAACCACATTTTGGCATTTAATATATGTTTTTTAAAATGAAATCTAGAAAATAATTTCAAGTTTAAAGTGTTATTACAGGGCTGGGATTGTAGCTCAGCGGTAGAGCGCTTGCCTCGCATGCGTGAGGCCCTGGGTTCGATCCTCAGCACCACATACAAAGCAATAAAATAAAGACATTGTGTCCATCAACAACTAAAAACAAAAATTTTAAAATAAATAAGTAAATAAAGGGTTATTACATAAACCCAGTATGTTGTAAATGGATGTGTTTCAACTGGTGCATTTTACAGAATGAAGAACAAGCTGCTAGCTTCCCTGACTTTACCTTACTCCTTAGGGAGGAAAGGCTGAATTGTTCTACTGATTGAATTTACTGGGTGTTTTCTCTTCTCTTTTTTCAGATTTTATTGATCTGATATCACCAATCTATCTTCTGACTGCTGGCTAGAATTAAGGTCAGTGCTATATTTATATTGATCATGAATAAACTATGAAATAAAGTAAATGCATCTTGGGTCTTTAGATGACTAGGTTGGAATATTCTTATAAAGTGTGGTAAAAAGCTGAAATTGCATAGAAATTGGATACATTTCAGACTTGGCTCTGGAGCAAACATGGTCTCCCTGAGCAGTGTTTGTTTTCAGTTAGTGCAATTTCTTAGGTTATTGAATGTTGGACTTCTTTCACCATAATAGCAGAGTTTTGATTATATAAAAAGATCCAATTTAATTCATTGTATTAGCAGGAATACTAAAAGAATGCTTTTTTTGGAAGGTTGGTTAACAATTTAAAGCACAGTCCGCTCTAAATTTACAGGGGAATACTTTTCATTCCACAATTTAGGACCCACAGCGAATGCATTACCTAAGAAGAGTGGAGTTGAAATGCACTTCTGAATCACCAAATTTCAATTAATTAGCAGACTGTTAAGATGTCCTTGCTTTTGTTCTGTCTGCTCATTAATTGGCTTTTATAGGAGACTCAAAACCAGCTTAACTGAGTTTAGAGTAATAACAGAGCCGTGGTGGGCTCTCCCATCAATGGGCTTGGGATTTCATTTATCCTTTCTATTCTGTTCTCTAGAACATTTATTTGGATTTTAAAAATAAAATTAAAAGCTAAGCCCTAAAGAAATGAGGACTTTGTTGCTCAGAAAAGAGTAAAATACCATGCGTGGCTAAACTTTTTGTGTAGAATTTTCACTGATGATTAACATTAAAGGATAACACTGATTTTTCATTTATGCTTACTAATCAGGAATTTTCTCTTTAAAGTCTGTATTTAACTCTTCAAACTGCAGTGCTAACATAAAGCAGGCACAAAGTAAACATGTACTTTTTTTAGCCACAATTGTGGTCTCACTGTTCCACTGGCAATATATTTTAACTGCTGGTTCATGCGTGTGTGCTTACACACACACACACACACACACACACTCTCTCTCAGATGAAAAAGACCACCATTATTTCTTTTTTGTACAAACTGTGCTTTTCTATCTTTGAATCTGTATGGAATTATATAAATATAACATGTTGGAATGAACATGTTGGAATGCCTATGAATAATGGACAGCTTAATTAACAAAGGTAAAATGTCTACAGCACATATTTAAAGTCTGTTTATAAACTGTATTGTTTTAAGTGTTGATGTAGTTTTGAGTTGAATTTATTAAAAATGCTTAGCCCAGCATCCTTTGTTATTGTCTCCTTAGGATAATTCTATGTCTATGTACATTTAAACATGCAATTTTTTTTTTTTTTTTTTTGGGTACTGGGGATTGAACTCAACCACTGAGCCACATCCCCAGCCCTATTTTTTTGTTTTATCTAGAGAGAGGGCCTCCCTGAGTTGCTTAGTGCCTCACTGTTGCTGAGGCCGGCTTGGAACTCTTTATCATCCTCTCAGCCTCCTGAGCCGCTGGGATTATAAGCATGCACCACATCCCCGGTTTCTTGCCACTGATTCTTAACAACATTTTAGATGACAGTTTTTGCCTTTTAAAAAATGTGCATCTATTTTTCCAATTTATTTGCATTTCATTATCATTAATACCGTCACCAGTACTTCGGTGTAAAACCTTCCAGTTTTTGTCACGCTTTGTTTTCTGAAATTAACTTTACATCCTGTAACTTCTAGTTCATTGAAAGGTGATTTTTAATGGTTGCATACAGTTTTATCCTATGGATATTCCATAACTGACTTCACCATTTACGTATTATTAAACAATCAAGACTCTTTCTAGCATCTTCCTATTATAAATAGCACTTCTACTAATTTGTGTTCACTACCAACATCGTATGTAGTATCAATTTGCAGGAGTAGAATTATATAATCTAAGGAAATTAATATGTTTGAAGTGACAAAGAGATACATCATGTGTTCCCCGGAGTTTTTGCACCAGTGTGCCCTTTCCTGGTACCACATGCAGTGAGAGTTTCATAATACCAGTGCCATATTAGAATTAGGACTTTAAATTTTCTCTGTTTGATAGCAAATAGGGATTTCTCGATTTTTTATAATTTAGTATAAAATAGGAAACAGATACTTATGAAGGAATAGTCATGGGTCATTAAAAATATCAATCTAAACAACGTATTTTCCTTTTTAGATAGAATTACTAGGTAATGTTAATTCCATTGGCTCTACCACTCTCAGCTTGGAAAGGCTGTTCAATCTTATGCAATTGAAGCAAGAATCAGAAACAGAATGATTTTCACTGTTAGAAAGACAGATGTTGGTGCTGATTATATTAAATCTGGTTTCTTGAGAAAGAGGTTGAGAATCCAAGGAATGGAAGAAAGGTGGCAACTTTAACAGAGTCATCAAGTTTACTTGTAGCTGAAATATTGCTCACCAAGTGACATAAGGTACGATAGCTTTTTTGCAAGTGTTTGGATGTTGTGAGAAGCACTAAGATTATTGAACAAATCTGACAGAAATTAAGGGCCATAGTTCTTAACTGGTGCTTAGATTTTATGAATTTTGACTGCAATGTTTTAAAAATATTTGGGTTGTTTTTCTAAATTGATGACTAGTGTTTTTTAGTTTAATTTCGCAAAATGAAAAGTTAAAAAGAAAATATTATTACTATCTTTTATCTGTTTTCTTCATCCTATAAATGATCATTTTCCTTTATCCTTCCCTAATGTAATCAGGTGGTAGCATATATATTCTATTGAGACATAACCTCCAACCCACACTACCTCACCCCCAAAGAGGCATCCTAACCTTGGGATAGACACCTAATGCTGAGGACTGTATTTCTTCTCATGGGGTTCTTGACACTGTAAGATTTCCCTGCCTTTGCAATTACTTTTGACTAATATATTAAAGTGCTCCTGGTGGTCTTGGTTGAAGCACATAAGTATGAAATTAGATAAATTTATGGTTTCTTGATGCTTTGAATCCTAAAAGAGATAATTTCCTATTGATCAAATCAATAATAACTATCTAAAATTGTTTATCAAAGTCCTGATTTGGATTCCATGATCCAAAACATTCTGGATCCCATGATTCTTTTCTGTGTGGATCTGGCCTCCCTGGTAGCTCCAGTGTGTGCTCCTCTCTTGACCTCTCACAGGGCTTCTCAACTACTGAGCTGCTGGCAATACCCTCTGATTTTATTATGTATAAAACAAAAACATTGACTTATACTTCATTTGAAGATTAAATGAGAAAATGTATTACTGCGGATCTTAAAAATGGAAACTTTCAATCCTCTTTCCACTTTAAAAAAAATTTTTTTTTTTTGCAGCCCTGGGGATTGAGTCCAGGGCCTCACATATTGGGCAAGTGCTCTGCCACTGTGCTTCATCCCTAGTCCTTCAATCTACTTTAAAAATCTCCATTGAAGGCTTTTTCTTTTCCTTAATTTTATGTGAGTAATAAATTCTGGTGTTTCCTTTAAGAAAGGAAATAAAATTAATTAGGTTCTTGAAATACTGTTATCAAACTTCCAAAGACATACATGAAAAAAGTGCTGTTTTAAAAGTAATCAGAAAGTTGTTTCTATGTGTTCTGTTGGGTGATATTATATCTCACAGTACAGATATTATTAACAAACTAAGTAACATATTGCCCAAGTAAGCAGACTGCTACTTTAAAAAGAGAAATGTAGAAGCCGGATGTGGTGGCACATGCTGTAATCCTAGCACTTTGGGAGGCTGAGACAGGAGAATCGCGAGTTCAAAGCCAGCCTCAGCAATGGTGAGGCACTAAGCAACTCAGTAAGACCCTGTCTCTACATAAAACGCAAAATAGGGCTGGGGATGTGGCTCAGTGGTCGAGTGCCCCAGAGTTCAATCCCCAGTACCAAAAAAATAAGATAAAATAAATAAAATAAAAAAGAGAAATGTAGAAATTTGCTAATGCTCTAATGAAAATGGGAGTGGGAGCCAGATGCGGTGGTACACACCTGTAATCCCTGCGCTTTGGGGGGCTGAGACAGGAGAATCACAAGTTCAAAGCCAGCTTCAGCAATGGCGAGGTGCTAAGCAACTCAGTGAGACCCTGTCTCTACATAAAACACAAAAGAGGACTGGGAATCTGGCTCAGTGGTCGAGTACCCCTGAGTTCAATTCCCAGTAACAAAAAAAAAAGAAAAAAGAAAATAGGAGTAGGGAGAGAGGATGCTCTTAATGTCTTTCCTAGTACATTTCAGTGCTTTGAGATGTCCAGAATCAGGATAAAATTTTGAACAGCTGCTTAGTCAATGGTCTAGCACTAGCTCAGGGAGAAGCTATATTTCTCTTTCAACTTGCTTTATCCATCCCTTATTGCATTTGTTCATTCTTCTTTATGTTATGATTATTTCTGGCTAGATGCCTTATCTCCTCTACAGCCACCAGGTTCTTTATGGAGATCTTTATGCCTCCTGCCCTTGTGGGGCCTTGTAGAAGTGGACACCTAGAAAATGTCTATGTAATGAATTCTAATGACCCTAAACAATGAATAAGCTTATTACATATCTGTAGACTGAATATAGAGCAACATGTATGTGCTTATATGTGTATGTTACTGCAGTTATTAATTGCCATTATTTTTTCCCTTGGTGATGGAAAAGTTGACCAAAAAAAGAAGGACTTCAGCCGGGCACGGTGGCGCATGCCTGTAATCCCAGCACTTTGGGAGGCTGAGACAGGAGGATCGCGAGTTCAAAGCCAGCCTCAGCAACTGCGAGGTGCTAAGCAATTCAGTGAGACCTTGTCTCTAAATAAGACACAGAATAGGGCTGGGGATGTGGCTCAGTGGTTGAGTACCCCTGAGTTCAATCCCTGGTACCCAAAAAAAAGGACTTCAAACAATAGTCACAAAAAAGGTATTTGAAGCAGCAATCACCGTTATGTTTAATTTGGGTATTTTAGATAAACAAAGGTAAGGGGAAAGTGATTGTTTGATTATTCTATTTTATCCTTATTTAGCATAATAGTATTTTTTATGTAAGATACATATCCAGAATTCTAATTATTGTATTGATGTATGCCACAGGTGACTATGAGATGCTGGAAAGATTTATAGAATGCCTAATTATTTGTTTGCCACTTTAAGAAGAAATGCAAAGCTACCAGAATCATATTTCAAACCAGAAATACTAGTTAGTCCTAGTTGTTTTCCTTGTGCCATTTTCTTGAATCTGAACCATCATAAATACATTCTCTTTTTTTGTAAAAAGTAATCCTTTTCTGTTAAAAAACATTACAATTAAGGAATGAGCTCTTATAGGACTTGGAGTGGAGACGGGGAGGGAGTTGAGGTGTCCCTTCTCATCTCCTCCTGGGACCTGATGGAGAACCTCAAGAATAGACATTTCCAGGATTACTCCTTTATTTTGGCAGTTTTGACATGCTGAGGGAGGAGGATTGTTGGTGGCACAGGGACAGATATGAAAACAAAGATGACGAGAAGCATCTTAAAGAACAAGTGTTGGATCTGTGTTTTGTTTTTGTTTTTTCATGTAAGAAAAGAATATTCCAGCTGATTCTTTTTTCCTTAACCAAATGTAGTATCAAATGGCTACAAAAGACAACCTTTGGATATGTTTTCATACAAACCCCATGCCTATGAAATCAATCCTGTAAATTTTATTTACTGACTGCTAATCTTTATTCTTTCCCTGAAATCATCTGAAACAATGCCATTCCAAAGAATAGCACAGCTGATCTTTTCTGCACACTGTTTATCTCATTAAAGACTACTATGATTTAAATTTGAGCTTTCTATCTTGTTAGGATGGTTTGGATAATTTAAAGACAAAAGTATATCTCCTTCTTCTTTAAAAAGAAGTCCATTCATTTAGAAATATTTTATGAACTACTTCTTACAAAATGAGAATTTATAGTATTAAAAGGGGGATACACTTTCTTGTTCCACTGCTTCTATAAATCAATGTCTTCATAAACTTTGTTAGTCATTCATTTGAGAATAGAGAATCAACAATTGTGTATCAGAAAAAGGAATGTCACATATAATACATAGATATGACAGGCATGCTGCTTTTGAGTAATTTTCCCAATAAACAATACAAGAGTTTCATTTTGGGACTTACTTTCTAGGTCGTTCCTGTAGTAGAGGGTGAAATATTATGTCTTTTCTGAACTAAATTCTTTTTATGTGATAACCTAAAAATGTTAGTTGAAAAATTATTTGTCATAACAAACCAGTATGGATTGAGTTTCATTCTCTATTATTCAGGATCTTATACATGTTCCTTTGGAATCCTTGCTTTGTTTACATTTCTTTCCACCATTTCAAATCTAATTAGTGAACTAATTCTCATATTGAAAGTTATGTGCCTGTCAGACCAAATTTATAATTCAAAGGGAAAGCAAGTGATCTTTTAATACCTGAATGTTTAGAATACAAATAGATGTTTGGAACTTTAAGTACTATTATCTTCATTTCATGCATAGAGAAACTTAGTCACTACAGCAAGCACAATTTTTATGATAGATTTTCTTCTGTGAAATGTAACTGTTCTTAAAAATATAGCGAATTCTTTTATGGAATAAACATAAGTAGAAAAAATGCATTTAACCAACTGTGAGTTACTTGTTTATAATATGCAGATATGTATCATTCAAGAAAGGTTTAAAGTAGAAGTTATTGTTTTTCAGAATGATAAGAGTGAGTGAGATCTTGATTTCTTTTGCCTAAAAGGTATTCCTCCCATAGAATGGAAATTCTTTCCCAGACTTTACTTCAAATCTATTGCCAGGTTTATCAGCCTACCAAAAGGAACTCTTTGCTACAAAACTAAGGTACCAGAAGTAGTTATAAACATCTTTAAAACATCTGTGGTGGTATCTTTTGAGGGATCTTAAGCCAGCTATAAGGAGTATCAACCCTGGAGAGGACAGTAAACAAAACTTGGAGATTTTTAAAAAAGAAAGTGTGTTCAAGGAGGAACTGAGGGTCTTATTTCTGAGATCATTAGTAAAGGTAAGATTACATGAATTCCTTCCTCCAACTGTGATTTTTAAAATTTTCTTTAATTTATTTTCACATTTGGAAATTTTAGATGAGTTTGGAAATATGGAAAAATGAATCTGAGCCGGGCGCGGTGGCTCAAGCCTGTAATCCCAGCACTTAGGGAGGCTGAGACAGGAGAATCACGAGTTCAAAGCCAGCCTTAGCAAAGGCGAGGTGCTAAGCAACTCAGTGAGACCCTGTCTCTACATAAAACACAAAATAGGGCTGGGGATGTGGCTCAGTGGTCGAGTACCCCTGAGTTCAATCCTCAGTACCAAAAAAAAAACAAAAAAAAAAACAAAAAAAAAAATGAATCTGAGCAGTTTAACTTGATAGGCAACTTAATAGATGCAAATCCCTTCCAATTTCTTTGACTTTCCGTTGTCACTTAAGGACTCTGAGACCTAATTTAAACCATCTGTCTATAAAATCAAAGGGGGAGAACCTTTGTACTTAATGTGCCCTCGGGGATTTTCTATCTGTTTTATCTATTTGGAAATTAAGGTGTAAATCTTTTACTATTAGTAGTATGCCTGAGGCATGCAGAAACAGCTAGGTAGGCTAAGTGTAGTTAATGACTGGAGAGAAACTGTATTTATGTATTCCGGCTGACCTATTCTATAGGCATTTCAATGGAGTGTAATTACCTTTTCTTCTCTTTCATACAAGTATTGTACAACATAAAAAATACATGTTGTTCCATGTTAATAATTACTAAAGCTACCAGAAAACCTTTATGTTACTTGAATGATCTTTCATATTAGGACTGTAGAACCCTCAGAGGAGTTACCCAGTTTATTACCCTCCATTAAACATCGCCCTCCTTCTTCCACCACACCTGGAACAGCCTGTAGGGACTAAGTAAATACTTGTTAATTTTCTGATTTATTTATATCTGGCAGTTTTGTAAACTTTCTTATTGGTTATCAAATGTTGTTTTAACTTTGTGTTTATAAAATAAGTAACTTGTGTTTATAAATAACACTTTTCTTATTTTGTAGAAGGGGATGCAAAAGATAATTGATCCATTTACCAATAAGGTATAGAAAACTTTTAGAAGTATTATGTATTTTGCTACCACATGTATAGAAAAATTCCAGTAGAAAACATAAAAAGTGTCTGAAATGTGATTTGATTTGGTTTTGGATTCAGAAAGCTTTCTCAGGTAAATGGTTTCTTTTTGGATTGAAGATAATTATCTTCTCCATTTATGTCATGGTTTGCTCTCAGATATTTTTACAGGCTCATTATCTGTCTCATAAAGCCCACATAATTTTTGTTTTTGATACTTATCTCTTTATTTCATCATCTTGACATGGTCATAAATGGATTTCCCACTCAGATATGCAAACAATGTGCCATTTAGTTGGGCATAGAAATCATTAGCTAACATACCCTACATGGAATATAACATGTCACAGGGCTGAAGAGGGCAGAGGGGAGAAAGGGAGAAGTATATCCAAGGAACAGAAAAGTTTGTGTAGACACAAGGTAAAATGCCTGGTAGCTAAACAGACGGGGTTTTTTTTTGTTTTTAACATTTTTTTGGTTGTAGATGGATACAGTACCTTTATTTTACTTATTTATATGTGGTGCTGAGGATTGAACCCAGTGCCTCATGCTTGCTAGGCAAGCACTCTGCCAGTGAGCTACAACCCCAGCCCCAGAAGTTTTTAAAAATGAAATAAAATGTGTTTGGTGGGGAGACGGTCCAGATGATAGCCCATTTTTGCCTTGTCTGGACTTTGGTAAACAAATCGTGTTTCATAAATCTCACAGTTTCATGAGCATGTGTTTTTACAGGGGAAAAAGAATTTACAAATGATAGTCTTTTTAAGTTTTGGTTTGCTATCTGTATTCTCACAAATAAACCCTTAAAAATATAAAATAAGTCTACATGGGAAATTACAGTTCCAACGAGACAGATTATTAATAAATCAAGTATTGAGAATCCACTTGTGTTCATTTGAGAACTATATTCTGTGAATTCTTCAGAAGAATCAAAAATGACTCCTTTGCTCCCCAGTAGTTTAAGAAAATTAAAGTTAAAGTAGGGAGACAAATGAATGTAAATAGTAACAAATACATGATGAGTCAATCAAATATTAAATAAAGACGTTTGTTGTGAGATCTGGAGAAGATATTCTCTGTGATTTAGGATCTCATTTAAAAAAGGAATTTCAGCTAAGCCTAAATCAATAGGTAAAACAGCAAGAGAAGGTTTGAGAAAGGACACTTGAAGGGTTCAAGGCCCAGAGAAGGGAATGACTGGGGGTTGGGACACCTACACAGAGCGCAGGCAGGTTTACTTTGGACTGAATTCTGCCTTTGCCCTCTCTCCTTTGGTTCGGCCTTCCACTTTTTCTTTCCACAAATATTTGTTGAAGTATTTTATATGTAGTTTTTAAACTGTGAACAGAAACCCAGTGCGTCATGAGATTTTTCATACTTCATGTCCAAGGAAATTACGTAGAGAGATACTAATGTGAATGTTCCAACAACCTCCTTCATAAATTTTTTTTGTCTTAAGTCTTGTGAAAAGACACACACACACAAAATAGCACCAATATCTCAAGATATGGGAAGTAAATGTTCCAACTTGCACTCTTGATATCTGTATTTCTTTCATTTTGGTATCAGTATTACTGAGCTCATTTATCATTAAAGAAAAATGAAACTGTAAAATGAACTATTATATCTCTTTATTAAAAATTTCAGATGGGAAATGCAGAATTTCACCATTTGCATCCTTTGCTAAGTATCTAAAAGGGTTCCATAATAACAATTCCGAGGACTTGCAGCCATAGTAACTAGTCCTTAAGTAAGAGGACTTGCAGCACTATCCTAAGTTTACCTGGTAATCGAGGTGACCATCTGTTAACTTAATTGGCTTTATCAGGGGAGAAACAAACAAACAAACATCTCCTATTATGACAGGAAATAGTTTTGCAACTTGGAGCCAGGAGCCCACTAGTTAGGCTCTACCTTCTCACAGGACCAGGGAGATGGAGGAGTGCCCTTCCCTGGATGTTTGCATTTCCAAAAGATGGACCTGAGATCCTTGAGGAAACATTTCTGAATTGTGGGACTGACTAGAGGCTTATTCAGCTATTTAAAGATTCACATACGTTTGAGAAAGGCAGAGAAAGAAATTCTCAAAGAAGAGAGAGAGAGTGAAGTCTCTATCTTTATTTTCAATAGAGAATGAAACCTCTTGTGTTTTTAATTGGCATTTGCCCTTAAAAGGCAAAATGGATGAAAAAATTGATTCTCAGGAAAAGCAGTCAATGGACCCTTTTGTGTCTCTTCAGTGTTCTTTTATTCTAAAACCAAGAAAAAGTAGACTTTAAATTGAAAGGTTTAAATAAAATCGGCATTACTTCACTCTCATAGTAGCTCATAAAGCTGGGCAAATAATTGGTGGTGATGGTGCTCAGGGTTGGGCTTTCAAAGGCAAGTTGGACCTGTATGTGGAGAGGAGAACAGACCAGGGAAAAGGAACTTAAGTTACTCCTTGAAATGTGTTTGAGAATGGACTTGTGCAGTTTTCTGGTGGATTTTACTTAAACTCTGCTCAGCTCTAAGATCTCCAGTGTTCATTCAAATGCTAATGTTTGGCCATCTGCCCTTTCTTTTTTTGAAAAAAGCAGGAACATGCTGAAGGTCATGTGACCCTAATTACTGCAATTATGAGCTTTCTGGGAGTAATCACTCAGGTTGCACCCAGAGTGAGCATCTGCTGATGATGAATAGATGAAGAGATTACTAAAGACAGGCTTCCCTATAAGACAGCCAGTGACTCATTTCTTAATATATCTACATATACACTGCTAAAATCCATATGCTCTAATAATAGCATTCTTTTCTCCATCCTTTTCCCCTAAAATTCCTCTTTAAAAATTTGGTAGGAACCACTTAAAATACATATGTGTGCAAGAATATAATTAGAATTCTAAAGAGGGACATGGAGAAAACATTCTAATAATAACTAATAATGAAACAGGAGGCTTCACCCACACAAATTGTACTTCTCCATGAAAAAAGAATTTCACAAGGGCTTAATCTTTCCAATAGAAATATTCTTTTGTATTCACTTTGTTTTGTTTTATTAATCTGGAAACAAAGAGTCAATTTATAATGATAAGGAAAAATTCAGATAACTGAATTTTTAAGGAAAAATTCAGATAACTTTTAAAGGTCATTCTTTAGCAAGGCAAATTACTTTCCCTTTTAAAAGGCCATTGACTGTTGAAAATGTTTCTGATCGTTTTTTAAAAAATATTTTTGCCTTGTTCCCTGCTACTTAAACTTTTCATACTATGTAGGACTTAGAGTTTTAAGCTTCACTGAGTATAACTGGATTTATTTTTAACCTCTCTCATCTCACACAGTAAGTTCTGAGCTAAACTGTCTGTGCTGCCTTGCATGTTGGGGTATGTGGCAGTACCTTTCACTACCCATGTTTGTTAATGACAGTGAGATTAAAGGAAATGCATGGCATCTTTCTTTTTTTGAAGATCAATCATTTGCCAACCTGCTTCCAAAGTGAGGTTTAGAGCTTTTTACAGTTTCCTATTTTACAACTGAAGTAGGCTGAGCTTATTTGCAGTCTTTGTAAAATGACTGAGTGAGTTATTCATTCATCAAGTAAGTTCTTCCGTGGGCACCATATTGTGTTGAAAAGTGTACAGGAGAACAGGACAGGGACAGTCTTGTTCACTTTCACTCAGGTAGCAGCAGCCTTCCAACTACATACATGTGCTTAACATGTGCTTACTTCTATGTGATACACTAAAATAAAATGCATTGTTTGCAAAGTGATGCACCTTCATTTTTAAACAGTGTAGAAATGTATCAGTTGATATTGTAAAGCTGTTTTGTGGCAGTTCCTGTCCAGCACCCTCTTCTTTGCCATTAGTAGAAAATGACACAATTTAATATTCAGGAATAAAGGATGTTCAGTTGGATTGTAACCTTTTTCTTCCCCTTTCATCTATCTGTCTTTATATTCCCTTCTTGCTTCTTGTAAACTCTTTAATCTTCCCCAAAAAAGAAGATAGAAAAGAAAAATGTCATGTAAGCTGTAAGGTTTGCTCTCTCTCTTTTCCAACCTCTCTGAGAACAGTGAAGAGACTGCTGTGTGGGGGCTGTCAGTTCAGCCTGAAAACTTTCAAAGATAACATCAGAAGAACATTCATGATCACCTGAGGCAGATAAGCCAGGAAATGGGAATTTTGCAATTATTACTTTATACATTATTATTATTATTATCATCATTATCATCATTGCTGGTATTTGGGATTGAACCCAGGGATGTGTTACCATTGAGCTGCATCCCCAGTTCTAGTTATTTTTTCAGTTTGAGACAGTTGCTTAGGGCCTAGCTAAATTGCTGAGGTTGGCCTTGAGCTTGTGATCCTCCTACCTCAGCTTTGCCAGTCCTTGGATTGTAGGTGTGTGCACTGTGTTGGGCAAAATTGAACATAGTCTTTTTTTTTTCCCCCTGCATGCTAGGGATTGAACCCATCCTTGCACATGCTAGGCAAGTGCTTTACCACTGAGCTATACCCAGCCCCTCATTATTTTAAACTTTAAATGGTCCATTCCATAGTATCTTTTAATGAAAAAGCACTGTATGCTGAACTCTCTCATTGTTTTCGTAAGTACCAAAATCCTATGATATTATTTTCAATAAAATGATCAATTAAATCTATGACTGTATATTTATGACTTCATGTCAATTAAAATTATAAGTCACACACACGCATCTTCTGACCATTTATTTTAAGTTTTTGGTTCAAAAACATTGTTGTCATAAATAAAATTCAGATGGGGAGAGTTTGTTCATTCTCTTTTAAAGAAGCCACCAAATCTGTGCTGAGCTGCTGGTTGTAGAACCAGATAGTTCATTTTGGCCTCTATTGGTGCCCCATTAGAAATGAAGGGATCCTTTTATTTTACAAACTGGATTTCAACCATGACAGAAGAGACTGTATCAAGAAGAGAGTAGCTGGGCGTGGTGGCGCATGCCTGCAACCCCAGCACTTTGGGAAGCTGAGACAGGAGAGCACGTTCAAAGCCAGCCTCAGCAGCAGCGAGGCACTAAGCAAATCAGTGAGACTCTGCCTCTAGATAAAACACACACAAAAAAATAGGGCTGGAGATGTGGCTCAGTCATTGAGTGCCCTTGAGTTCAATCCCTGGTACCAAAAAAAAAGGAGTAAAGTACACACCAAGGAGCTAACCAGATCAGGAAGGTATGGCCACCCACTTCTGAATCAAGGCAGCACTGTAAATAGAGCCAGAGTGAGAACAAGGCAACTGTCAGAAAGCAGGCTTTTGAACTCTGAAAATTAGAGTAACAGAGAAGTAGGAAAAAAGCTGATCTGTGAAAAGGCTTGCAAATTGGAATAAGTGAATCCTGTATTTCATGAAGTGGGGTGATAAATCATAGACCTTAGGTTCAGAACCATATTGCTTCTTACGTGACATTCGAGAAATGCTGGTGAAATACCTTAAAATACTTTCGAAAGTGTATGAATACTGTCAATACTTTATGACTGTGGTCACTGATCAAGAGTTGGAATCAACATATAAAAAATGTTTTGAAATATGTGTACGATGCTTGCAGTTGTAGTTATCTGCAAGCCATGGCCTAGGACCTCAATCAAGGAAATTGTTATTAGCAGGGTCATTAATTAGGATCTTTTTAAAAGCTCTACACCGAAGCTTATTTTTGTTTATTTACCTATGATAAGATCTTAAATCTTCCTCCTTCAAGGAAAGTGTCAGTTGAAGCTACCACCCTTTAGTAACAAAAGTGTTGCATTCAAACACATGACAATTTATGACAGGAAACCCAGACCTATAAATCCAAAAGACATCAGTTCATCGCAGCCCACAATTACTAGGGACAAAATAAGTGTAGCTGTGACTCTGATAAATTTGCAGTTGTCTTTTCCTATTTATGACATGCCTAAATTTGTTCTTTAAGTATGGCATACTATATGCAATATTTATATTTTAAATGGTTGTGGGGTTCTGATACTTATGGAAAACAATAATCAGAGTTCAGCATACAGTATTTCTCCATTAAAGCCGTCTATGGAATGGACCATTTTAAGTATAAATAACTGTGTGTTGTGTAATTAAAAGGTTAGTAAGGCCCACATTGAATACTGGTATCTGTGTTCACTTTAAATGAGTTACCACCAGTTCTTATGAGTTACTAACAGTTCTTCAGTCCCACCACTTGCCTCTCTTCTCCCTTTAACCCCACCCCAACCACCCCCATTGAGAATGGATGCTGGGACATCAGTTTCTTCAAGGAGCCTTCCCTGCACAGGTCTAACTGTGCTCACTTTATACTCCTACCACACCCCAGGTCTGGTCTGTCTTAGCGTTTCCCTTTCTTATTTCCTAATTAGCATTCTCTTATTATTATTAATTAAATTCCAAGTTTCTTGAAAGCAGAGACCATCTTTCTGATAGCACCCTCATCACTCACGACAGAGTGGGTAAGATAGGCCATGGTAGTGGTGTCTCCTGTCCGCATCACTCCCATTGCTGCTGTTGTGTTCTGGTGCCTTCTGTGCCCTCCTCTTGGCTCTCCTGAGCATACTCCTAACCACTCTTCTGAGCTCCTGTTGCCTGGGCCTTCTGCATGCTGGAGGCTGGACTAGCATTAATGCCAGCCCTTCCCGTCCACCCCTCTGACCTACACAAGTTCTTCTCTGAAGTTGTTGTTCTCTATTGGAGGCTCCTGTCACATTTAGGAGCCTGGGAAATAAAAAGAAATTTCTTCAAACTCGTGAGGAATCAGCAGACCTGTTTTGCTCCTTTTGGCTTCTTATCCACTTATTTTCCTCTTGCCAGGTGGTCCAAATCAAGGATTGAAGTGCCCTAGATTTCCTGATTTGTCTTCTATAGATTGTGTTAAATGCCTAATATTGTTTGTATTTTAAGCATAACTTTTGTAAACTCTATTTTGAAAATCCATGACTATGGCTCTACATAAAATGGATGTTAAAAGAAAAGTCCTTATCAAGTCTATTTTTTAAGTCTTCTTTCATTAAAAAAACCCCCAAAACAAAAATCACATTGCTTGCCTCATTGATGACTGGTAACAATCTTACTTCTGCCATTTATGAAATATTTCAAATTTATTTAGGCTTATTAGAAAAAATACAAGGAGACAGTTTGATGCATCAAAAGCTACCGATAGTGGGGTATGTACATGTTGTTTCACAGATTATTTTTGTACTCTAGAAAGGATGGCATGGAAACTTTGAGAAGGCATTTTAGAAGTTCAATGATACTTAAAGACTTTCACTTTGAAGTCCTGGTTATCTTATTTATCCCTGTTTAGAATTAATTTTGATGTTTATTTCTATATAATTTTAGAAATATTAACTCTTACTTATTCCTGTTTAGAATTAAATGTAATGTTTATTTCCATCCAATTTTAGAAATGAGAACTTTTTCCACAAGTAGAAGCAGTTTTTCAGTCTATTTTAATACACACACACACACACACACACACACACTTACTTTTTATTAGAGAATGATAAGGAGGTAGGTATGCTCCAGGGAAGAATTTTCAAGAATTAAGCAATATAATTCATTGGATACAGACTATGGAATCATGTAGACCTGGGTTTAAGTGCTGGTTCTTAGCTTTATGACAATTGCTATATTTAACAACCTCAAAAAATTGGGATTAAAATTGAGATAATCATCAAAGGAAATAAGAGGTAACATAGGTAATGGTCTATATAATGTATTAGCAGGTGATGTACATAATGCCCTGGCATAAATTACAAAGTCATCAAGTTTCATTATTATATTCTTGAAAGAAAGTGAGTAAAAGAAAAAATCAAGAAACTTTGATCAGTTGTCAGTTGTCTTCCTTCAACCTCTACCTGAACCTTGTGGATATCTGATGTCTCAAGACCTTCACTAATTTATGTGAGAATATGTATGCTTCAGTGGTTTAAACCAAGGTGTGAAGAGTTCCTCATTAGTTTTCTTCAATTCATTGCCTGTTGGATTATTTTACTGTTGACTAGAGCTCTCTTAATCCATGAAAATTATTGATCTTCAGTGTCCCTTGGGAGATCTGGGTTCAACTTTTGCTAAACTTTCACTGAACTTTTAACTGTTCTGTTAAGTAGCTATGTGACCTTGAATAAGGCAATCTTGAGATTTCTTGAGAAAATCTGGGTTTTTATGTATATAAATTAAGTGGAGATGAGCCATATGGTTTCTAATATATATTCCAGCTTTTCCCATATTTTTCCATATTTTCAAATATGACATTGGAAATTAAATAAAGATTAGCATTCTTTATAGCCCCAAATCTGCCATCTCTACAGATATGCTCAGAGACAAACTTTTTATAAATGACTTTTGTTAAATGAATTAGTTACTTTTTTTAAAAAAAAAAAAAAACATAGAATCTCAGAATATTTGGCAAGTTCTCAGATACTGACTTTCCAAACCCCTAGCAAATGAATGACAATTATCATTACCACTATTATTAGTATTAGCCTTGGGAATTGAACCCAGGACAAGTGCTCACCCACTGAGTTATACCCCGAACAATTAGTTCTAAATTTAAATCTCCCTGCCCCCTCCCTCCCTCTCTCTTTTTTTTGGTACTGGGGATTGAATTCAGGGGCACTTAAACACTAAACCACATCCTGGCTCTTTTTTGTATTTTATTTAGAGATAGGGTCTCATTGAGTTGCTTAGGGCCTCACTAAGTGCTAAAGCTGGCTTTGAACTATCTATCCTCCTGTCTCAGCCTCCCGATCTGTTGGAATTACGGGCGTACACCATCATACCCGGCCTAAATCTTTTTTAATTCAGAAATTAATTTTCCATATCCATACTTACAAATGCCATCCTCTCATTTTACCAAGGCATGAAAAAGTTAGAAAACAATTAATATATTTGTAATAGAATAACCCAAGAATACAAGTAAGCCATGATGTAAGAAGAATCCAAAAGGGCAACTTACATATCATGGAATTTGCCAGTGTACAGAGAACTATTCATTCATAGAAGGCTTGTCTGTTGGCAGTAACTTCTGTTGACCTGCTCAGGGTTCTGCCAAAGAACGTCCATTCCTGAATGGACTGACTGTTGGAATGATCATAGGTTAGGGAAAAAGATTATGATGCCTCTGGAAAAAGATATCATAGCGTCATTCTCAAAAGTTCCAGCCCTTCCCACTGAAACTTTACTAGTATAGCAGAAGAATCTCAAGATAAACTTGGGAAATTCTAAATAAAAACTCCACTGTCCTTTCAAAAAACATATATTCATATGGAATTATGTATATACCAAGACTACATTGAGAACTTTGTCCAAATTCTTGTTTTCACTTGACTGTACAATTTTTCCCTCCCCTAGAAAGTCTGAGGAAAAAAATCTTTACTATAGTAACCAATTAGTTCCATTTCCTGTAATATTTCTTTTCTTGTGGTTGCTGGTTTCCAGCCAATTCTATTTTTTGCATTTATTTTTCCCCATTATATTCAGCCCCGCGCCCCAAAGAGGAATTTTTGTGTTTCATTTTGTCAGTATGGAATTCTTCTCATGTCATGTCATGATTTGGTTGTTTCCAAAGCTTAAAAAGCAACACAGAGGAGATATGTTTATATAACTCAACATATCTTGGGCTTTTCTAAAAGATCTGATAATATAGAAAGTGCTTTCAACTAGCAGTAGCTTAGGAATGCTCAGTGACTGTTTCCATAAGTTCTGTGTTTGAGTATAGCAGTTGGCTTGGTACAGCTGTGATTTTTTTTTTTTTTTTTTTTGATACTGGAGATTGAACTCAGGGGCACTCGACCACTGAGACACATCCCCAGCCCTATTTTGTGTTTTTATGTGGAGACAGGGTCTCACTGAGTTCCTTAGCGCCTCCTCGTAGCTGAGGCTGTCTTTGACTTGTGATTCTCCTGTCTCGGCCTCCCTAAGTGCTGGGATTACAGGCTTGCGCCACTGTGCCCGGCTCAGCTGTGATTTAAAAGAGGCAACTGGGAGTCTAGGAAGTGACTTCATAAAAATGAAGAAAACTAAGGGATGAAATAGTAATAATATACAAAAGCAAACAGTGTTTCACTAAGTGTCTGATTGCATGAGAATTTGGAAGTAAAGGGAAATCCCTGAGTACGAAATTAGCATCCACATATAAATACATAGAGCAAGGTATCAGACTGAGAACTTCCTCAGGCTTTTTATTTTGTGTTGGTTTGTTTATTTCAGGGTTTTCTTTGTTGTTTTGTTGTCTGTTATGTGTTTAGAACACTCTAGAATTCTTTGAATAAGATACATAAGCATTTGCTGTTCACGATGTAAGCATTTACAAATTTGAAAGAATAAGGATTCTCCCTGGGAGCAAATGCTCTGCCCCTCTGTCTCAATATTGTATGTTGATAAATAAACAAAAAGTACCATAGAATTTGCCTTCTAACTAGATCAGCTGTACTAGATTCTTGCAAAAGTACTAGCTGACCTAAGTGTTATTTTCTGCTTTCTTGAAAGTGAAAAAAGTAAGCAGTGTTCTAGTCAGAACTGTAACTAAATCAGACAGCACTCCTGTTTTCTGATCATGGGCGTTGTGTGGTAGAAAACTGCAATTTCAGACCTGAGATATAAAATGTGCCTATCTCTTTCCTAAGCCTAGTCCTGCACAACAGATGTATAGAGGAGATCCAGTTCAGAATCTGTAAAGCTGACCACACAACCAACAAACACTCTCTCTTTTATCCCAGATCGACTTCAACTAGGAGACCCGTGAATATATGAATCTGTCAGAACCTTGTACAGAAGGGTTTCCATGAATTCCACATGCTGGTTATCTGTAGTTCTTTATATTAGATCCTGGCATTCTGGGATAAGTAATCACTAAAGTTACAGGTTGGAATTGTCTCAATTCCTTGTAGCAACTCTGAAGTCTGACTTCTGGATAGGCATCCTTCTTACATCATCCTATGTACAAAAAAGAGTGCTTAGCTGGGGCTGTAGCTCAGTGGTAGAGCGCTTACCTTGCATGTGTGAGGGCACTGGGTTCCATCCTTAGCACCACATGGATGGATGGATGGAAGGAAGGAAGAAAGAAAGGAATTGTGTCCATCTACAACTAAAAAAAATTAATAAAAAAGAACACTTAATCCCTCACTATTCTACCTTGTTCTTTTCTCCATAGCACCCACAGATTACTGATATATCACAATATATGTTTTATATTTTTATGTGATTATTTATTGTTTGTTACCCCTACCTAGGATGGGATCAGGAATGTTTTCTGTTTTGATCACTGATGAGTCCCTAACACCTAGCCTAGTTGGGGGCACATGGTAGGTGCTTATTAATATGTGTTTAAGGAATAAATCTAGTCACTATTTTGTGCACCTGCTGATGACTGCTGGTCTTTAGTCTCCCGCCCCACATGTACTCTGCGTGCATTCTCTTGGTCTCCACTTCCCACAATTTCTAATCCAGCAGTAGCTTTCTCCATAACAATTAGGTTACACATGAGGCTGACAGAGGAACCAGCTATTCTAGATCTTTCTCCATGCTTAGTACAATACTGTGTGCGTCCATGCCATCTCAGAGGTGATGGATGCGTTCCCCCTTTGGCTTCCTGTGTCCTCCCTTGATGTAGGATGGTGGTGTTCCAAGTGTGTTCCCTGGATGACAGCCTCAGTCGCACCTGGGAACTTAGAAGTGTGAATTCCTGGACTCCATCCCAGACCTAGTGAATCAGAAATGTGTGGATGCAGACTGGCAGTCTGTGCTTTATCAAGCTCTTCCTGTGATTCTGATGCTGAAGGTTGAAAACCAGCAATAAAACACAGGTTGCATCCCTGAGGTCATTCTTAACTTTTCAAAGTCCTTGTAATTTATTTGAATTCATTTCATTTGTTCAGGAAAAATCAAAGGAGTCATATCCGTATCTCAATTAATAGAGTGTCTTAATATTTATTGAGGGCATGGTGGAAGAATCTGTTAAATTGTGTGCCCTTATCAAATTTTGCAGTGTAGGAGCCATGCATTTTTTTCCCCCAGGAAATATTCAAATTTGAGTTTCTAAAAGATTGGGCTATAATTTCCAGCCTCTTTTTATACACTCATCTCCTCTGTTCCTTGAAATCGCCACATGGCATTCATATATATATAAATTCAAGCCCCAAACCTGTTGTAGACTCTTCAGGGCAAATATTTAAAATAATTAGTTGGGTATAAAAACTGCAAACTCAAATACTTTAGTATAGGAAATGTTATGTGGATATTATATAGTTTTCTTTCCTCGAAATTCTATTTCTGTTTTAGAGAAAGATATGGACAAATGCCTACTTCTAAATTTTTCTGTCCTAAATCTGCTTTAATTTATAAAACAATAGGAGGTTGCATTTGCTTTTTGATTAAAACCACTCTGTCATTTATGGGAAGATATTTCAGAGGCCATATTTCACTCTTAATTTGATTAAGATGTGGTTAACATATTGACAGTTCAGTTTTTTGCTAACATGGCTTCCACCCCCCAGACCTTTCACTGTACCCATAAGAACACCAGGATTAGGGTTCTTCCTCAAAAGAGGACTTGTAAGGATAGCTAAACCCATGTCATCACAGGACCTGTAGATAAATAGATTGATAGATCATTGATCCTTAATCTTACTTGATATATACTTTATAAAGCAGAATCACATCTTCAAGCTCTCTTCCTGGGGAAGACCAAGTAATTATGCAGCCTTTAAGAATCTCTGTGACGGAACTAAGAATAAAGGACTGCCATTTCTCTTTCAAGACACAGTTTGCCTTAGTGTAGATGAGAGCTAGTGAGTTTAGCCAGGAAAGAGGTGACGTGGGCGAAGCAGCAGCAGCTATCAACAGAGGAGAGACCATCACAGGGCATTACAGTTTAAAGGGAGATAAACAAATTTAGGAAGACTGAAGCTCTATAGTTCCAAGATTGTATTTAATTAGCAGGGCATTTAGTCCAAACCAACTTGTAGTCAATACTTAGTCACGAAGTACCTCTCAGGTAAGGAAACTTCTCAGCAACCACTTTTATATGAGATTATAATGAAACCCATGGGATAAGGTTCATGCTTAGTGTGGGAAAAGCACGTATCTTCTATAAAAATCATTGATATTACTGCTAAGTCTGTTAAAACAGCTCCTCAAAAAAAGATGGGTCCAATAACAATGTTATTAACATATCTAGTCTTATAATGACACTGACACCAGGGCTCCCAAAATCCCTTTATAATTAATTGTTCTAAAAGTAGAATTCCATTAGAAGTAAGCGGGAGGTAAGCAGATTCATCAATGGACGTTATGAACAAGATGAAAAATGGTCCAGGGAGAAACAGTAAATACTTTGAGTGAATATATATGTCACTGAGTACCTCTAAGTTATTTATTTCTCATTTTAACCATAAGCTTTTTTTTTTTAAATACTTTTTTAGTTGTTGATGGATACAATGTCTTTATTTTATTGCTTTGTATGTGGTGCTGAGAATCGAACCCAGGGCCTCACGCATGCGAGGCAAGCGCTCTACTGCTGAGCTACAATCCCAGCCCCTAACCATAAGCTTTAATTGTACTCCTATCTATTCCGAAGCAGTTCCTCACTTCTAGATGGCTAGTAATATGTTATGAACCAAAAACATCTTTGTCCTTTTTTTTCTGTTAGTGACTATACAGGGGAAACAAACTCAATAATTCTATGAACACTGATAGAGTTTTTGTTTTGTTTTGTTTTGTTTAGTTTTGACTACATCCAGGGAAGAATGACAAAAAAAATTCCTAAAGTAATAGTAACTGAAGCCCATCCAAGTTTGGCATAGTCCTCTGTCATCATCAAGGGCCCAAGTGCCCTCTGTAACTTTGCCCTGACATCCACAACCTCCTTGTTGTTTTCAAGTAGGCTGCTTGAGCTCTCACTATCTTATCTTGTTCTAGAGAGCAGGTGGGACAAATGATGGATGTGACTTCATTCTTTTCCTCCTTTAGTAGTATTTCCTACCACACAGACATATCTCTTGTTTTCCTAGTCCATTGACCAAAACTTAGGTATTTCATAGCACTTTGCTATAAAAATGAAATATGTCATTATTAAGAATAAACCTGTGCCAAACTAACATTTGAGGATGCTTTTACTTGAGAAAATGGGAGAATGGATAATGGAGGACAATTTGTACCCTCTGCCATCCTAGACTTAGCCCTACAATTTTGTCAATCAGAGGAGAAAGTACAATTATTAGGGTGGCAGTGAATGCTCAATGTTCAGCTACATGATTGTAGGACAAATACAGACAGGAAACTAAACATCACTTGCAAATTGCATAATTTGAGATCTTAATATTGTCTGCTATTTATGAGGCTGGGTATTTTTCTCAGCTTGAATTAAATCATAAATCCTAGTAATTTGTATTTATAAGAAAATAAACATTTATGAAGTTTCAGGCAGCATGCTAGGTTTTTGAAACATTTTATCAATTTTTTCTTTACAATTATCCAATAATATAGTATTCACCTTTTTTATAGTCAAAGAATTTGGGTTTAGAAAAACTGAAAAATTTGATTCATGTCACCAGATAATAACTAATGGAGTTGGAATTTAACCCAGTCTGTAAAATTATCAAACATGTGTCCTCCCAACTCCATATCGCTCTGTTTCCTAGTGACTTCTTGGACTTAACCGGCACCGTATTTTATTTGTTTATTTCATCTTTAGATCCTCAGTGTTATAGTATGTGAAGCTACTGATTGAATGAAATACTGAGTGTCCTAGTTTTGCTGATGCTGTGAAGTATTTACATCATTTGTACACTAGCTAAGCCATGCCTATGCTGTGTTTAATTTCTAATTAAACCCAGATTAACGGCCAGTGTTTTACTGAGAAAATTAAGTGACCTAAGTGGAAAATTCCACATCGTTTTTTTTTTTTTATAATAAAAATGAAAGAAAGAAAGCAAGCAATAGATTAGAAGAAAAGGAAAAAATAATGTCCTTCATTTCTAAGGTCTTATTGCTCCTGAGTGTCCTCCTGTTATGGTCCCATTTTATCTACATTCTGTGTCACAAAACATCTGCTTTTCCTCTTTCAAAAGTTTTTTGTTCATTATTTAATAGCATGGCTTTTGAAGCCTTTAAGACAGCTCCTCGAGTGCCATTTAGTTGTTATTACGTTTGAGTGGTATAGTAAAGAAAATGCAAATATTCCTTTTATAAGTCTGAAATAGACTTTAATCAAATATCTTACAAAATAATTTGATGTATGTTTGCCACATTTGTGCCTAAACCCTAGAGAAGAATAAGGCAGAAGTTGAAGAATATTTGCCTTCAGTACTCTTAAAATGTTTATTGGTTGTTTAATATGATTTACTTGTCGTGCGGTTTAAAATAATTAAAATTGTAGTTATATTAACTAAATTGTGAATTTTAAATAATAAATATGAAAATATATGGATCATTGGTTCAAGCTATTTTTGTAGGCAGTTTCTCTGTTTTAAGTGCTTAATTTTAGTTTAAATATCCAGTATAAACATTTTTTTGTTTTGTTTTGATAGTGGAGTGCTTTACCACTGAGCCTGAGCCACATCTCTAGCCCTTTTTAATTTTTTATTTTGAAACAGGGTCTCACTGTGTTGCTTAGAGCCTTATTAAGTTGCTAAGGCTGGCCTCAACTTGTGATCCTCCTGCCTCAGCCTTTTAAGATGCTAGGATTACAGGCTTGCCCCTCCATGCCCAGCTATAAAGAGTTTTTGACATTGACCAAATTAGTTTCTTTTGTGCAACCAACCTTAGGCTTCTGAGGAAAAGGTCTTGCTGAAAATGATATGTTTAATATTTCTCAAGTATTATTATTTCTCTTCTTTGACTACAGGAGCCCTGGGTATAACTTTAACTCTCATATGGCCTAAGGTTGATTTATTTCATATAGCTTCTTCCTTATCTTTATCAGTGTCTTCATCATCATAACTAGTATTTACTGAGTAGAAAGCTCTTCCCATGTGTTATTTTTCTGAATTCTTATGACAGTTCCAAGTACTTATAACAGACCAAGTACTTGGTCATATCATTATTCCCATTTTGAAGATGAGGTGACTGAGATTTAGTGAAGTTAAACAATTTTCCCGTGGTCTTACAGCTCATAGCCAGCTGAACCTTGATTCAGGATAAGACATTTTAGAGTTTGAAGCCTGCCAACTGTACATTAACATGATGCTCAGTTTTTAAGTCTGGAACTGACCAGGTTTAGAATGCCCTGCTTTCAGTCTTCTTTTGCTAAATCTATTCTTTGCATTTTTAGCCGGTCTCCTGGAATTCAGGATCATGACATCTTACTCCTCTATACAGAAGTCATCGTGGACTAGGTCTACTGGCTGTTTACATTGGCCATTTTGATTTCATTGTTGATTCAGTTAGCCAACAACTTTGATGACATTTCTCACCAGTGAGTTGCGCGATGATTTTAATGTATCTTAACAACTAGGCTTAGCCTGCTCTCTGTGAACTCATAAAATAGCTGAGGTTAGGGATAAGGTTGTGGCTCAGAAGTAGAGCGCTTGCCTAGCGTGCGTGAGGCAATGGGTTCAATTCTCAGCACCATATATAAATAAATGGAAAAAAAAAAAAGATCCATCAACAATTAAAAAAAAATAGCTGAAGTTAACCATCTTGTCTCCCACATCAGTTTCCCTTTCTGAATTATTCTTTTCCAATCAAGTGATCTCCACTCACTCTGTTCTCTTTACTCCTTTGTACTATTTCAAAACCAAGTTTTGAAAAAGTAAGTGCAACTTTACTTATTACTCTTCCTTACTACCCCACTTCTTCAACCAAGGTATATTTTTAAATACTGTTTTTTCTGTTTTCCTAATTGTTATGTTTTTACTATGAAAATTTTAGGAAGGATGGAACAATATAAAGCAGAAAGAAATAGAGTCCATAATTCTACCACCCAGATGCAGCCACAGCATGTATGCATTTTGGCAAATTTCCTTTCGATCTCCTTTTGTTATATGAAAAATTTCTAAGGCATGAGGAATTAATTTATTAATAGAATACAGTTCTTTAAAACAAAGACCTGATTGGCAGAGCTTACTTCCAGTTAAGATTATAGAAAAGTGTCGGGTTGTTCTAGGGAGTCATGGAAGAACTAAGTTGGTTTGTGTTGGGGAAATGGATAGACTGCCACCCTCCAGGGGAGCACAGGAGAGGTGCTCACAGACCGAGACTGTTCCTAAGAGAACTAGAGCGAGCCAGGGTGAGGGAAACTGGTCCAGGTAAGATAGTTGATAAGCCAAGGGAAGACCTTTCCAGAAGGCAGAAGCAGGGACGTGGGCTCACTGGAGGGAATGGGAGCTCAGAGCTGGCAGAAAGCACTAGGGAATCCCTAGAGACCTGGGCTCCAAAGAGCTATTCAGTAGCCTGGCTGCCCCAAAGGACAATGCAAAATACAGAATAACCTGCCAAAATGCTGAAACCTCTACACTAAAACATGGCTAACTTGATTATTTTGGAGCCCTGCAAGTAATTGATGTGAGACCTTTTGTTAGTTTGTAGCTAATAACAGCTAACATTTCTTGAGAAGGCATCCAGCACTGGCTAATCTATTTCTCATTAACCCTTACAGTACGTCAGTTACTGTTAGGATTTCCACTTTACAGATCAGGAGTCAGAGGCCATGAGAAAAGTTGATGGTTTTGCATGAGGGCATATGGGTAAATGGAGGAAGGAATTCCAGCCTAGGATGATCTACTCCAGTTCTTGTTCTTAACTACCACATAGTCTATGACATAGTCTTTTATCTGAGGCTTATGGTGGGATTCTAAGCTCCTAGATGAAAATATTGTGGGTGTGAGAGAGAGTATTTACTGGAGGTCCTTGAATGTACAGAGGTAGCATTGTGTAGGCCTTCTAAATTGTTCTAAGTAAATTCAACGTAAATATCTCAGATATTTCAAGTAACTCCTGACTTAGAAGTATCCTGGGTTCTTGATTCTGTCAACATCTATTTTGATTTGTTTTGTTTGAGCTGGAGCTGGACCTCGATTTTATTCACGCAGGACACAGAATTACAGAACAATAAGATCTCAATTGCCACAAATTCTCCAGCAATTACAACTAAATATTTAAGTGAATTACTGCTCTGAAATAATGTGAGTTATCATCTGTAGTGACTTGAAAAGATGTCTATGAAATCTCCAAGTCATGTACCTAGCTATCATTTCAGAAATGGAATACTTATATTTTAAATTTAGAAGCAGCTTTATTGGAATGTAATTCATATGCCATGTAATTCACTTATTTAAAGTATATAATTCAATAGTTTTAGTCTATTCATTCCCCTCCCCCACTCTAGTTCCCAGCCCTTACTAATATAGTGTCTGTTTTTATAGATTCCTTATTCTGGATAGTCCTGTGAATGGAATTATATACTATGTGGATTTTGGCGATTGCTGCTTTTGTTTAATGTAGTGTTCAAGGTTCATCCAAGTTGTAATGTACCCAGTTGGTTCTTTGTATTATATATTTTTTCCTAAGGGTCATCATCCTTGATGCCAGTAATACATGCTTTCATGTTTATTGTTGAACACTCCACTGGATGACCATAACATTTCCAAGGATCCCTTAGAATTCTAAATTTTGCACAGTGCTGTAGATGAGTTTTTGGCTCTTACAAAGCTTCTCAGCACCTTTTCATTTCTTATAAATGGATTTTTTTCCACCATGCATGCTTGTTTCAGTGAAGTCTTCCTCTGTAATCTTATGAAGTCTCTTGGAGTAAAAACAAAGCTGTGCCACAAATGATGAGAAAGCAGTCAATACGTTTGGATCGTCTCTAGTTTTGGGCTCCATTAATTGCAAAGCCAGAGTAGGACTGATGATAAATAATATTATGTTGTAATACTATTACATTACTATTTTTGAGGTTTCCTCTGTTACATGAAATTAAATATAATTATTTGATTAAAGTAATATAGAAGCTAACATAAGTTTTACTTATTCTCTGCTTTTCATTGTCCTTTTTCTACAAACTGACCTTTTATATATTAGAAATGAACTGGGAGTAAATATTATGTCTTTCTTCCACTTACTATAATTTATTAAATAATTATACAAATATTTTGTGATACATCTGTAAAAAAGTTGACTTCAAATTTTTCTTAGAATGAGATAGAATATGGATAAAAATAAAATGAATTATGATGAATTGGCATTTTAAGCACTGTTTTTATTTCAACATTGTCAACTGAAGCTTGGAATTATTCTTGCAAACATTTGTTAATAACCTGATCTGTGCTATAAGCTGGTCCAGGTGTTTTTAGGCATATCTGGATAGGCAAATATAAAGTATACAAACCAAAGTATGTAACATTTTTATGTTGTTACTGCTCTTGCTATCAGGGTAGTCCCTGCTAAAGACTTTGGTAGATTTAGCACTATCCTTCATGAGGGTTTGAGGTGACCAAGAAGGTAATCAAGAAAATTAGACAGGGGCTGGGATTGTGCAGTGGTAGCATGCTCGCCTAGCATGCATGAGGCACTGGGTTCGATCCTCAGCACCACATAAAAATAAAATAAAGATATTCTGTCCACCTACAACTAAAAAAATAAATAAATTAAAAAAAAAAAGAGAATTAGACAGCTGATAACATGGATCTTCCCAGTGAAGTAAGTCTTGAAATGCAGTTATAAGACCGATCATGGATTCAGGTACACTAAAAATCAAATTATGTCCCTATAAACAAAAAAAATTCCATGTAGATGATACAGTTAATATAGAGAAGCATAAGACCTGTTAGACACCACCAGATCATTAAGTGCTTCCGCTGTAGCTATAAATTTTCTCTCATGGACTGATTATTTAGCATGGATTAAGGGCTTCTCAAATATAAGCTATGTAATTGAAATCTTAGCTGAGTCATAAGGTAGTTTTGCTTCAAATATATTTGGGCTTACCGTAGTAACTCCAGGGATTATCTAATGCATTCCATGCTTTTAAATTTGTTGACTGTCATTTCTTTAATGACTTTGGAATTGTATTTTATATATCTCTCCAAGAAATATGAAGCAGTCTTAAGATAGTGAATATTAATAGTATATTCAATAAAATGTAATTGCATTCCTCAGGCATAATTTTCTAAGTAAAATGCCCCACTATTAGAATATGAAGCTATTTCATACTGTTGCTTTTGTCTTTAATTTTCTTTTTAGTCTAAAGAAATTATAAAATGTGAGAGTATATTTTATTCATAAATCCTTGAAAAATCTAAGCTCTAAGTTGGCAGAAAGAACATGTATTTGTGCCTATCCAGTATGGAAGTGTTCATCTTCACCTTTTGTTTTGGTTTTAACTCTATTGGATTATTGCAAACCAGCGTTTGTTCATTGAATGTGTCTATAAATACTCAGAGGATAGTTTGCAACAGTAGGAATATTTGCAACTTTTTCCTAAGTGACCTAAGAGTAGATAATGAATAGAGTAAACTGATATCAAAAGCAAATATGTTTTTAAAATTCTTGATGTGCCCCTGGAGTGTATTAGATACTTCACTTTGTTTATGAGTATTGATCAACAACTCTAAAATGTTAGTTTCATCAATGACCTGAACATAAAGATGTTTGATAGTTTTTCACTTTATCTTGATTTGATAAATTGCCATTGTTTTTGTTAATTTTTAATAGAGAAAATACCTGGAAAGCATTATACAAATGCTAAATTTTAAATTTAGCCTTTTAACTTTCCTTAAAATTTCATCTAACTTTTTCAGAGCCAATAATAATGGAAAGAAAGTGGGTGCTACATATTTCTAGTTTATCTGAATTTCATCTTATTGTCTATGAAAGACTCCAGGCCAAATCTACTATTCCAAACTAATGTGACTTTTACGTGGTTTCATTAGGTTAACAAATGAATCTTACATGAATTTGTTAATCACAAATTTTTCTGTTCCATCATTAGACATAGAAAAGCAGAATGTTAATGTTTAAAACATTTTGACCTTGATTATTAAATGTCAATATAATTAGAACCACATTCATTCAAATGTTTCTCATGGTAAAAGACAACCTGTGGGATCTGTTGTTCTAAAATTAAGTACTAGGTTTTGATTATGTTTAAGGAAAGGACTCCTTTAGAAACTATATGTTTAACACTTAAATGACTACTCCAGGTGTTTTGATGCAAGTTATAAAATTAGGTCAAATGAGTGGCCAAATTGTGAGGGACTTAGGGTAGATGTAGAATTAATGATTAGACCCAATCAATTTTGTTACATGCAGTGCATACTCACACCTATTACAGGAACACTATTCAATTCATATTCAATAAATTGTTCATTTTGGTATTTATACTTGGCATTATATAAGAAGAGGAGCAATCTACGTGTTTTTAAGTAATCCTAAAGGTGATCTCCAAAGTGATAGTTAATGATTCTGGACATAGATCAATTGAACATAAGATTTAAATTAAAAATTAAGGTTTTAGTCCAGCAGACTATCAGCTATTGAAATGATATTCTTTTCTTCTTTATGTAACAGGATCACACAGGAAAGATGTACATCATTTTAATATTTTTCTGGAAAGCCAATTGAACAAGTATAGTCTTGAATTAGAAGTTAATTAAGCTAATAACCTATATCTGATTCTCAAAGATAAGACAGAAACCACTGATTATTTTTCCATAACTAACCTAATAGCAACAGTGATATTCTTTATGAATTACTCTAATTGACATCTATTTAAGAGTTGGTTACCACCAGGCGTGGTGGTGCATGCCTGTAATCCCAGCACTTTGGGAGGCTGAGACAGGAGAATCACAAGTTCAAAGCCAGCCTCAGCTATGGTGAGGAATCAAGTAACTCAGTGAGACCCTGTCTCTAAATGAAACACAATATAGAGCTGGGGTTGTGGCTCAGTGGTCGAGTACCTCTGAGGTCAATCCCTCGTACCAAAAAGGAAAAAAAAGAGTTTGTTAGCGTTCTTCTTATTGAACACAATTTAGGGTATTCAACAATAGATTTTGATTAAATCAACATAATTGATGCTAGGGAAAAAAATTCTTGTTCTTTCTGCACCTCAGTTTCACAATGTGTTTTTTTGACAGCAGAGGCAGATGGGGTAATATGGAAGGTTGGTACATATCTTATTCCAAACTGTACCAAGCATTTGCATCCATCTTTTCCAATGTGTACCCCATTTCTCCAAAACCAATAATCTTTCTTCTGTTCATGTCCAGTACCACACAGAGAAAGAGGTATTCTTCTGTCCTCTTGTTCTGACCCACTGATTTCTTCAGCTGATTATGTTTTATTTCTTGCTGGAAAGAAAAATAGCAGAATAACAAAGTGGTGCATCAAAGTAACTAAAAAAAAATAATAGCTTCATCATTATTATTTTGCTGAAAAACATTTGAGGAAATTGCTGACATGTAAGCCAATGCTATAAAATAGCAAAAATGTTCTAGGTCAGAATAAAATTCACTAAAAACTCCCAACTTTAACTTGGATCACCTTAAAGATCATAAATCCAAAATATTAACCTACCCCACCACTTTTCCCTTCCTCTAAACATTATTTTCAAGTTTAAGATCATTTATATCATTATATCATAAATTGTATTAAGCACTTATAAAATATTTAACAGAGACAGTATTCACAGGCAACAATACAAAAAGTCAAAATCACCTCAACAAAATTTGACCAACAGATTTGTGTGAGACATGGGCAGAGATTATCTATATTTATGATCAAAATATTCTTTAACCAATGCTCAGATGACAGACCAGGTTGAAAATGCCTGCCTGTGACCCTGAGTAAGTTATTAACCTGGCAATAGAGACTTTATATTTACCTGAAGATTAGAGACAAAGTCATATGCAGTGGGTTTGGCACAGATACCAAACATCAGATGATGTTGATGTTATTATTAATTCAATGTTTATTGGTGTTTCTATAAGCAGCAGAAGAGAAAGGAAAGTAAGCTCACATTATTGAAGACTGAATCTCAGGCAGCTAAAGGAAATAAAAGTAACCTATGAGATTATCAGTGAGAGTCCTCACTGGGAATACAGGGTTTATAAGAATCACCCCACAATTTATTCAGACCTTTGAAAAGACTTGGCTTAACTACAAACCAGTCAACAAATACCAATGGAGTGACTACTACTGGTTTCTCAGTACCGTGCTAGATAATGAGAGACTATAATCAGTCACATAAACACTATCTTTATACTCAGAGCTCTTGAAACACAGAGACTAAACTAATGCACTCAGAGAAATAGTACATAATATACACACATATGCCTGTAATGAGGTTCTAGAGTGCATTTTCCAGAAAATCATACAATTTATTTTTTAAAATAATAGAATGAGAAGTTTTGGTTCATTTAATCACTTTATTTAAATGTAGTCTCAGAATAGAAACTTCACATTTTTTTCTTAACTTTGCTAGTTGCCTCTGTTTTTGATCCTCTCCAGGTACAAATAAATTTCAAATTATATTGAAAATGTTATTGTGTAATTCCTTCAGTGAGTCATCGTTTAATTAAAATTGAATGTGTTTTAGTTTTCAGATTTAAAATTTGGAATGAGGGATGTCATTTTATTATGGGGGAAAAAAAGGTAATGGTTCCCTTGATCTTTATTTTCATTCAGAATTTATTAGAGAATTTTTGAGTTAAGACTTGCTACAATTTCAGTTTGGAAGTATAGTGAGAGGAAACTTGTGCTGTAGAAAATTATGAAATCATAATTAGTCATCATCACTATCATGAATTGATTATAATATCTGGGCAGGAACTATTTATTCATTTTTAATTTTTTTAATTTTTTTTTTGGTGGTGCTGGGGATTGAACCATGTATGCTAGGCAAATATTCTACCACTGAGTTACATCTGCAGCCCTGTTTATATATTTTTATATATAGAACAAAATCGGGGTATGGGGAAGGTAATGAGGATTGAACCCAGGAGTGCTTTACCACTGAGTTACATCCTCAGACCTTTTTAGTTTTTATTTTGAGACAGGGTCTCACCAACTTGCTTAGGGCCTTGCCAATTTTCTGAGGCTGATCTTGAACTTGAGATCCTCCTGCCTTGGCCTCCTGAAGCACTGAAATTATAGATGTGTGCTATTGCAACTGGCTAGCTCGTTTGTTTTTATATACGTGTGTTCATTTATTTTTATGAACATTCTGCAGGTACTATAGTTTCCTTATGTGGCACATTGGGCTGGAGAGACTGACCCACTTGTCCCAGAACATACAGTATATGTGTCATGAAGCCAAGATTTCTATCCAGGTTTCTGTGATTCCAAACATGAGATATTCTCACTTCACCATTTTTAAATATAATTTACTTTATTTACCTCATCTTTTTTTTGAAAGCGAACCTTGAACCTACAACTTAGGGTTGATTATAGGGATTGTTTTGCTGGGGGAAAAAATTGATATTTTAGTCATATATTTTGGGATAAAATGGCAACATCTATAAACCAAGGCTATAACAACATTCAATAAAAATAAAGATATAATGTAATATATTTATCATCATTTAATGAAATAAGATTATGACAAGTCCTACTTGGTAGATCTACTTGGTAGATATAAAATATTGTACATATTGATTGTATTTTTGATTATAATATTACTCTTAAATCTCCTTGGTATTTAACTTTTCTGTAGTCAATCAATGCTACTTTAAACTAACATAGGAGGTAAAACAATATTTGGAAAACTTTCAAAACTATTTTGCATTGGGTTATGTGTTTTAGCAATATTTCAAGTTTCTTTAGATGCCACACATGTATTGTAAAGATTTTTAAGGGTGTGCTAGAAAAATGTTTTTCTCTCAAATCTATCTCAGCAGAAAACAAATCGTTGAAATTTTACTTTTGATATCAAGCTTTATTTTGTAATTATTCCGAAAATAATAATAGTGTCTTTGATATATGAGTTCTCTCTCTGTAAGAGCTTTCATTTTAAGTGTTGTGCTCTTGATTTTCAACCTTCTTTTTCCTTCCTCCTTTCTTTGTGTTCTCTACTGCACCACCACCACAGGAATCTTGAAAATGACAAGATTAGCAGAGGGGTACTGGTGGTGGTTGGGAGGGTCTTAATTACAGCAGGAAAGGAAGAACAACACTTTTTTTTTTACATTGACTACAGGAGGATTATCCATCAGTCTGAGGGGCCATTCTATTTCTAGGAGCCTGAGGCCTTGACAATAATGAGCTATCATTTCATGATTTTTTGAAACTAGTTCCCCAGATCTTCCCAAAGCACAGCTTAGTGTAATTTTTTTTTTTTTTTTTTTGGTATTGGAGATTGAACTCAGTAGCACTTGACCACCGAGCCTCATCCCCAGTCCTATTTTGTGTTTTATGTAGAGACAAGGTCTCACTGAGTTGCTTAGCACCTCACCATTGCTGAGGCTGGCTTTGAACTCACGATTCTCCTGTCTCAGCCTCCCAAAGTGCTGGGATTACAGGTGTGCACCACCACGCCTGGCAGCTTAATGTAAATTTGAGCAAGCCATTTCACCTCTGAAGCCACAACTTCCCATCTATAAAATGGGGACACTTTGTCATGAATTTTTTTGGTTTTTGACAGGTAAATGAGATAATCCATGAAAAGTGCTGACTTGCAGTAAGCACTAGTATGTATCACCTGTCTTTTCTTAAAAGCCACTAAATTATTGGTTAAAGGCAGAAGAGCAAAATCATAATCATGGACTACTCACCCTTAGATTCTTTGATCCATTTTTTTAAAAATATGCTAACCTAATAATGTGATTTAGTTCTGTATGTACTCGGCATTGCAAACCATCAATATTTTTATGGAGGTTGGAACAGATATATGTGCACTCTGAAATTAAGGACAGCAAGAACAGGATGATGTAGGGCTGGAGCAGTTAATGTCTAGATCATACCAGCCTTGGTTAAACTCAGATATCCTTCTGACCACCTCACTGCTCATTCTGCTGTCTATCAGAGCATAAGCAGTGGAGAGGGAGGCAGATAAAATGGAATCCAAACCAGTTTTGCTGCTCATTAGAGAAAAACACAACTGCTAATGTTTTAGGAGATTTTAGTTATAGAAGAGTTTTCTTTTTTGGGTGGGTGGGTGGGAATCTGGCAGTCACTGGATTATTTTACATATTTAAATTAGGTTATTTATGTTCTACCAATTAGTAAAGGTAGTTGTGAGTTTCTTATCTTATGCAGATCTTAATTTACACTTTGCCATCTGTCTGTGTCTTAAGGTTTTAATGGATTTTGCTTTATAGTATTCTCTTATAAATGAAATCCATCTTTGGAAAGGCGTCCACTTTTGTAAAACTACTTAACCTGTACTGTTTGGTCTCTGTATCAGAGACGCAGGTCCTAGGAAAATCCAGGAGGCTGGTAATTGTTACTTTTAAGTGACATCTTGTTTGGTAACATTGCAGTTAACAGTATTGTGACATTATTAGTCAAGTCACATTACTAGTATCTTATTAACCTGAGTTTGTTTTCTATATTTAGAATTATGGCTTTTCTCCTATAGGAGTGAAAGATGATTTTTAAAAATCAAATTAAAACTTATGTTGTTGCTTGTTTTTTGCAAATTGCTGCAATATTTTGTTTTTGTTATATTTTGAATTTATTTATTTATTTGTTTGTTTGTTTGTTTTTGTGGTACTGGGCATTGAATCCAAAGACTCTTAACCACACCCCTATTTTATTTTTGAAACATGGTTTCACTAAGTTGCTGAGGCTGGCCTCCAACTTGTGATCTTCCTGCCTCATCCTCCTGATATTATGAACTGGCATAAATGCCTCACATTTTTAAAAAACATTCATGTTGTCTGGCTCACGGCCATGGGAAAAGCAAGAGAGGAACCATTTGGAAACAGGACCCTGGGGGTACGTGGCCTCTGTGCTTAGGAGGCTTTGACACTGTTTCTTCCCACCCAACCTTCACACAGATCCACCTCTATGCTCCATTCCAGCCCCCCACCCCAAAAGAAAACCAACAGAACATTCATTTGAATTAGATTGTTTGCATACCCACTGTGCTAATCCCCAAGCCAAGGCCTGCTAGTTTTTTCTTTTGTAGTTCTAGGGATTGAACCCAGATCCTGGTCCATGCTAGGGAGTGCTCTGCCACTGAGCTGCCTCCCCAGTCCTCTACTCAGTTTTTAAGTTTTTCACAAGTTACAATCTTATAGTCTTCATCCCTTCCAAGATATCCCTTCCAAGATAAGTGAGTTCCAGATAATCAGATGTTCAAGCTTCAGCAACACTTAAAATATTAAGTGTTTAAAATTTGAAAGATCTAGAAGAGCAGAAAAGTGAAATGGTAATTAATATTCCACATTTCATATTAATATTGAGGGTTCTGGAATCAAATCACTTGAGTTTTGATTTCTGCTGTACCATTCGTTATATGTCTTTGACCATGTTAATTAACCTCTCTGTGCCTTATTTCCTTCTGTCAAATTGAAGACCACTGACCTTATAGTGGTCGTAAGAATGTAGTAAGGTTGGGCATGGTAATCCCAGCCATCTGGGAGACTGAGGCAGGAGGATCACAATTTCAAAGTTAGCCTCGACAATTTAGCAAGACCCTTTCTTTAAAAATAAAAAGGGCTGAGGGTTGTAGCCCCATAGTAACTGCGCAGCATGAGCCAGGTCCTGGGTTTCATGCCCTACACCACACACACAAAAAAAATAGAATGTAGTAAGGACTAATAAGAAATTCGTGTAAACATTCATTTAGTACAGTGAAATTGAAATAAAGGTCAGTCACTGCTGTAACTTGTTTTTATCATTAAATGTGGTGTCTTAATGCATAGGACAAATTTGTGAATTGGTTTGAAGTCTAGAATTTTTGCAATTTTTGATATTATAACAATCTTTTTGACAAAAACAATATTCATTGTCCAACAGTCTTTAAATGGGAAAAGAAAAAAATTAAGAATATAAAGCATCTCCTTTTTCCATTTTTTTAAAAACTCAAATAATGAAGCTTTATAGAGTGAGTGCCTTTCACAATAAAGGACTAGAAATCAATTGAACGTGCTTATTAGCTGGATACAAAGTGTTCTGATTACTTTGGTTCATCTAGACATGTAAATTATTCAGCATTCCACACTAAATTAGACTTCAGATCTAAGCATCAGTAGGAAAATATTTCCTGAGTAGCTTAAGCAAATATACATTATTGCAATAAAAAAACTCAAATTACTCAGCTCTGATGGGGAAAATGGGCAGTTCCACAAGCCTGGTATTTTTATTTAAATACAAGTCACTTGGATTCAAAGGGTCCTTTAAGATGACAGCCTGCCCAGGAAGGCTTCTGCGTTTGTTTATTCTTTCCCTGTTGCTCACCAAATATTTGTATCCACTTGCTGGTTTTTGTTTTTGTTGTTGTTGTTAAACCAACAGCAAAGCTTCTGCTCTTAGCTGAATCCTGAAGAAGCTGTTTCCAATGTCACAGAAGTGACACAAATGCAAAATGTCAGAAATATTCATCAGAAATGTGACCAGTTGAGCCGGGTGCGGTGGCGCGTGCCTATAATCCCAGCACTTTGGGAGGCTGAGACAGGAGAATTATGAGTTCAAAGCCAGTCTCAGCTACAGCAAGGTGCTAAGCAACTCAGTGAGACCCTGTCTCTACATAAAACAAAATAGAGCTGGGGATGTGGCTCAGTGTTCGAGTACCCCTGAGTTCAATTCCTGGTACCAAAAAAAAAAAAAAGAAATGCGACCAGTTGTTCAATGATGCCATTAGAGACCTAGTGCCCTTACATCTTTATATCTTTATACATTTATAAAATGTTGTCTGTTTTTTAGAAAATCATGTTCTTGGCAGAGTGCTCGCCTAACACATGGAAGGCCTTGTGTTAGAACCCCAGCACTTAAAAAAAAAAAAAAATCATGTCTTTGCCTCACAGTCACAAAATGGACATAATAGTTTCAGGCATCTCTGTTCCAGGCAAGAGAAAAGAATGGTATAGGTGTTTTCCTGAGAGTTTGTGTTTTGATTTAGGAAGACTCTCTCAGGGAGATCTTCTGTTATATTTTATTAACCAGTGTTGAATCATTTCCCTATTGGGCGAGGGAAATGGCTGTTGAGTAGACACTGGACAGTCTGCCACATCTCTCTTTGACCAATGAAAAAACCAAAGTTCTGCACACGTATCACAATGAGCTGCAAATAAAAAGATTCTAATCCTTACTTCTGCTGGCTTTCACCCTCCCAAGTTGTACCACTCCATGAATCAATCAAGTGTTTGAAATCCTCTCTGGAACTGGTATTATTCCTGACAGCCAATGTTAATTATGTTTAAGGATTAGGGTTAGAAAAGTACACTATCTCTTGTTGTGGTGGTGCATGCCTATAATCCCAGGGATTCAGGAAGCTGAGGCAGGAAGATTTCAAGTTTGAAGCTAGCCTCAGCAATTTAAGTAGCCTTAAGCTACTTAGAGAGACCCTGTCTTAAAATTTAAAATAATAATAATAATAAAATAATAAAAGGACTGGGTTCAAGTCTCAGTACCAAACAAACAAACCTAGCATACACTATATTGATAAATAAGTCATCAAACATATCTGGAAAACCTATTTTTTAAAAAGATAGCTTCCATTTTGTCAACCTTTAGAGAACCTGAAGTAGATTAAATTTGTCCAAAAAACTTCTTGAAACATATTGTTTTTTTCTCAGCTACTGTATCTTCTGCTGTCTGCTATTTTCATGACAACAATCACAACTTGGATGCCCTTTTCAGCTATAACGGGACTATGCTGAATAGGCCAGCTGAGAGCTATTTTACAAGAAAATTTAGCAATCACTTTGTGGTAATGGATATTGGTGTGTGGCACATCCGTTCCAGTTTCTGCCTTGTTAAACACTTTAAAAGCAGCTCCAGTTTGCTTAGCTTCTCTTTCTGACCCTCTGGGAAGTACACGTTTACTCATCTTTTACAATCGATGGTGAGCAAAGCCACACTGATCTTAATTGCATATTTTGCCCATTGGCATTATGTAGAGAAGCTACCTACACACTTTTTAATAACAACTTTGGGCTTTATGCTGCTTCAAAAGATGGAATGATTACTGATTTATTATAATGCATAGAGCCAGTATAGTCTGTTTGTAGGTCATTCCAGAATATTTTAAGGGAATTTTCAATGGTTTAGAGGGAAAAAAAGCCTCTTGTTAATTCCATTATAGTCAGTTTTGGTACAAACCAAAATAGTGGTGGATTAGTTGACCTGTATTTTACATTAGAAACATTTATAATGTGATTGCTGTTGGAATAAGATACTTATTAAAATGCCATGTTTAAAAACAACATCCTGGTCTCTCCTCTGAGACCATCAACCATACTCAAAATGTTGAAACTGTTTGCAATATATATTTTATAGAAAAACGGATATGCAGGGAGTCCATATGCTTATGATTATAGAAAAAAAAACATGTAGAGCTTTATAAAATTTAAATTTTAGTAGTATAGATGCTGTCTTAGAAATGTATCATTAGATCTACTAAGAAATGTTAATTAAAAACCTTTAAAGAAACTAGAAATTTATTGCATATTCTTTCACAAAAATAATTGGCTCCTGTGATTCTAATTCCCATGCTTAGTATTTTCTCTGAACCTGAAACAATACTTCTGAAATATTGACAATGAATATGAGATAGTCTCCTGGGTGGATGTTTCTTAATTTCTAAGTCAGAGTTAACCCAGTATAGCTGACTTATCAGGAAATGTTGCCAAGAGTTCATTTTTAGATGATTAATAAATAATCAAGATTAGTTATCATAGTTAACTAAAGACTATAACTGTTGCAATATTCAGAGGACCCAAGAATAGAACTGGTTTTGTCATGGCTAAAATATTTTTGGAAATACTTCCTATTTGTCACAGTTCTCATAATGTACTCTTGCTTGATTTCATATAATTAAGTAATTAAAGCTTCCCAAAGTTTAGTCAGACCTCAGTTTCTCCAAAGTGGATGCTAAGTTGTATTCATAGCTTGCCTCCAGGAGTTTAACGCAGGAAGGCTATCCTAGTTACACTGAGGTCACCCTGATGCCTTCTTATCTTTCTTCTTCTTCTATCATACTCATTTAAGTCTTTTTTTCTTGTCATTTTTAAAAACTTTAAACTGATACATAAAATCATAGAAACAGTCCATATTTATGGAATACCATGTGATGTTTCAATACTCGTATACATTGTGTAACGTTCAAAAGAAACTGAATCACCAGAAGAGAAATGATGTCAATGTTGTCAGATCCCAAATACCACCATAAAGGTTTCCATATTACCATGCTATAAATAGTAATAGCTCAGGAAGAAAAGATATGATTGGGCGCAAAGTTATAGGGCTGAGTAGAAGAAAATACAATCCATCCTTTTAAATTAATGGAATAGTGAAGCCTTCAGAAATGAAGGGCTTTGAGGGGCTAGGGTTGTGGCTCAGTGGTAGAGTGCTTGCCTCGCACATGACACACTGGGTTCGATCCTCAGCATCACATAAAAATAAACAAAACAAAATAAAGACACTATATCCATGTATAAATAAAAAATATTTTTTTAAAAATGAAGGGAGGGTTGGGGTTATGGCGCAGTGGTAGCGTGCTCGCTTAACATGCGTGAGGAACTGGGTTCGATCCTCAGCACCACATAAAAATAAAATAAAGATATTCTGTCCACCTACAACTAAAAAATAAATAAATAAATACTTTTAAAAAAAAGTAACCATCACTAGGTTGCTTTAAAAAAAAAAATGAAGGGCTTACCTGTTGTCAGGTAGAAATGGATTGTACATTGGGTATCTGTTCAAGTGTCTCCTCAGTAAGAAAAAGTGCAGTCTTAGTAGTGTTCTTCTTCCTCTGGGGTACTTCTTCATTGTTTTCATCAATTACTTCCACTAACTTCATCTATCAATTTCCACTTCATTTCTTTTAAAGGTAGCATAGAAAAATATTGTCTTTTCAAAGCATTCTTTTATACTGCATTATTCACCCTGGAAAGCCCATTGCATTCATTTGATAAGGTAAGTTTCATAATAAATCAAAAGTCATTTTGTTTTGAATGTACTTATCATGTCCTTGCATAGTGCTCTTGGGTCCCTGTTTTATGTTCAAGCACATTTTGAAAATTTCACTGTATATAGAGTTAATGTAGGTAAAATGACCAATGCTATTTAGTTTTGCGGTATTATTTTCATTATTTAAGTAAAAAAATTAAAAATTAGCATTCTAATGAGATAAGCACCCATGGTCTGAGTGAGTACTGAAAGTCTGTCTCTGTGGAAGTCATAAATGTTTCCTTTTCTAGGGAAACCAGCAAATCGTATCACCAACTGAGAAAGAAAGAGGACACACTATTGAGAGTGCATATTATGTGATGCTACTTTGTACACATCAAATTATTTATTCCTCATAATGATCTTGTTTGGTAGGGATTTATTAAGTCTAGGCTACTTAACCTTCCCTAAGACTTTACAGCTAGCAAATAACAGAGCATTATTTTAAATTTAAGACAACCCCAAACCAAGCACCACCTAGTGTACCATATTGCCAGTAAAACCAAGTGATTCAAAATGAATAAATATACTTTTTGATAAATGAGTTATTTCTGTTATGGATTCATGAGGCAAGACATTTCTGCAAAAGCAAAAAAATTGTGCAAGTGTTTATTGAGAGCAAATATTCTCATTTTTTTTCTGTACTGTGAATTCTGAATAGGAACTTTTATAAATAAAAATAACTATACTAAGAGAAGACTTAATTACAGAAAGACTTAGTCCTTTTTACTGTTCCTTGTCTACTGTGAAATTGTCAAGCCCTAACCTGTTAAAAACAGAAACATCTCCCAGGCCACTTGGAACTTTTGCTAAAATGACTTCCTGCATTCATTCCACTAACTTCTATTTTTAAGCATTCGGGTTTAGAGAAATACTTAGCACGGTGCCAAGAACATCACGTATTTAAATAATGTTGGATTTATGCTTTTAATGACATCAGAGTTTAGAGTAAAGAAAGCCATCCAGTGTCTCTACCTTGTCATTGCTGACATTTCCTATATAATCTCTTCTTTTAAAAGCTCTGTTATATGTGTGGCTAAGGCTTTTTTTAAATGCTTATTTTTAAAATTAATTAAGATTACTTTTACTTAGCTTGAAGAATTTTTAAGTATCCAGCAAAGACCATTTGAGAGAAGCCATTTGTGCTGTCACAAAATAGTTAAAACATAGAAGGAAAATGTGGTCTATATACACAATTGGAATACAAGTCAGTCACAATGAGGAGGGAAGCCCTGTCATCTGAAGGGACATGGATGAACCTGGAGGACATTATTTTAAGAACAGTTTTAAAAGCATTTTTAAGAGGTCATATGATACTATGAGAAGAGCCTTGTACTGCAAACTAGGAAACCGAGGTCCTGTACCATCCATCAACCGAGCGATTGGGTTTCTGAATGTATGGATGAGGACAAAAGTGTTCCTGAGCCCACCTCCTTCGTGACAGTCTCGTGAGCATGTGAGATAACACACAGGGAAAAGCTTGGTCCACAGTACACTGCTGTCCAGGCGTAACGACTGCCCTGCTTATCTTTGCTGTGATTAATACCTCCACTTAAGAACAGTGACAGGCTTAGTAAACAGCAGCAATCACTGAAGCAGCTGCCAGCTGGAGTCCAGTAAGTGACTTCATTTTTTTTTTTTTCCTGTTACTCGGTTACTCTGATCAGGACTGCTCCTACCACATTACTTAATGTGTCCTCAGCCCTAAGTGATGTATTTAGGATGTTACTACCACCAAAACAAAAAAGTGTATTACAATACTGGACACAGTGATGCATGCCTGTAATCCCAGTGACTCTAGAGGTCAAGGCAGGAGGATCGTTTATCCCAGGCCAGTCTCAGCAACTTTGAGAGGCTCCAAGTAACTTAGTGAGGCCCTGTCTCAAAATTAAAAAAAAAAAATTAAAAATGAAAGAATGGGTATGTAGCTCAGTAGAAAAGCACCCCTTAGTTTTATTCCCAGTATGGAAGGAAGGAGGAAGGAAGGGAGGAAGGAAGGAAGGAAGGGAGGGAGGGAGGGAGGGAGGAAGGAAGGAAAATTATCAGAGAAAGAAAGAAGTTTCAAACTTTTGAGCACTCAAGGTATGTGAGAAAACTGGCTCTCCTAACGTTTCTGTGTATTAAAACTCTCCCTGTGGCCAATTTCAAGCTGCCATCATGGACGACAGAATTGGGAAGCAATGTACCCAGCTGCTCTTGGGAGTGGATAGGAGCCAGGTCAGCACATACACCAAGGACCATGGCTAGATGAGGGTGCCCAGGCAACAGTTTTAAGGTACCTGTTTCACAGTGGAAATGGCTGAGAACACAGACATGGACAGACATGTACAGTTCTTCCCGGAGATGACCTTTGGCTCCAACTCTTAATACCCATCTCTGGTCTTTAGTATGTAAGGGTATTTGAATCTAAACCCTCCCACCAACCCTTGGTTGGGCTCAGGCTACAGCCTGTAGCAGCTAGGTTGTCTCCAGGAAGAATCCCTGCTCTAATTCTATCCCCTCCAAAGTCAGCCCTCCATTCTGGCCACATGGTAGGATTCATCTGCTAAATAAGGACTTCTTTCACTTACAAAATGCATGGGTATTGAGAAAGTGAAGATGCCAGTAAACATCCATTCCCTCAGTCACTTGTTTACTTTTTCAACATCCTGGGTAAAATCTGCTGCGGGTAGAGGGTGGTGGTTTTAAGGAGGCTGTGAGCAGCCTAACTTTGTATTCTGGAAAATTCTGGAAGGATGGAAAGACCTAAATGGGATTCTTTCCTGAGGTTTGCGAGCAGGCTGGAGGTAAGGTTAAATTAACACTGAGAACATACAGAATAGCAAGGAAAATCTTAGTCTTTAAGTAATAAGAATCTTTTTTGATAAGTTTTTGACATAAAGGAGTCAAAACAATAACTCGGTTTCCTTTCTCCATAACCTGAGTTTCCTTCTTTGTCCACTTATACACTGAGAGATTGTTCCAGGCAGAGGGCTATCAAAAAACACCTTTATCTCTGATCTGTGCTATGATCCAAACACATTATGACTTAGATTTCTGTGGACTAGTCAGGAAGCCCAAGTGATATTTAATATTTCTCTGTATAAACCGGGGAATGCCAGTAATCCACTCCTGTCCTTCACTCAAGATAAATTGCAAAATCTAGTTGCTCCTAAACTTTTGCAGTTTGTAACTGGCCTGGCAGTAGTAACAGATGAGCCTAGAGGTTGTGTTCTGGTGGCCCTACTGATAGTCTTAGTTCTGGAAAAGCTGGACTTAATGCTTAACATTAAAATTGGAAAGAAAACACAGTTTTGGGCATTCTTTTGATGATTCATGGTCCTGCCATTTATTAATTCTGTTACCTTGGGCAAGTCTATTTACTTTCTGTACCTCAGTTTCATTACCAGTGAAATGAAGACACTAATAGTACCTGCTGCTTTAATTTGCTAAATATTACATGAGCCTGGTAAAAGACTTAGCTCAGTGTCTGGCTCCTAGTAAGTGCTACCACTCTCCCTTCTCCTGCTTACAGAGAAATACAGGGACCAAAAATAGGTGCCAGTTGCTAGCTAACACACAGCCCTCCACCTGTGCACATGCACAATATATTTGTGCATATATACACACATATTCATTTCCTTTTTCTTCTGAACCTTTTGCAAGTATGTTACATCACAACTCTGAACACTTCTTATCTTTAAAAATCAAGATGTTCTCATTACCACAATAACATTATCAAAATCAAGAAATTTGACATTTATTCAATATCATCTGATATATAACTCACAAATTTCTCTAATTGTCCCCAAGATGTCTTTTATTGATTTTTTTTAGTGTTCTTGTAATTTTATACCTTTATTTTATTTATTTTTATGTGGTGCTGAGGATCAAACCCAGTGCCTCACACATGCTATGCAAGTGCTCTACCACTGTGCCCCAGCCCCTTTTATTTATTTTTAAAAATATAGTTAATCCAAGAATAAATCAAGGTTACCAGGTTTCTTTAATCTCCTTTATTCTAGCACAGTGTCCCTGTATTTTTCTTTCTCTTTTGTGACATTGATGTTTCTAGAAATTCAAGGCCAGATGTTTTGTAGAATGTCCCACCTTATGGAACCTTCTATTTGCTTCCTCAGGATTAAGTCCAGAATATAAATTTTGGGAGGAAAAAAAACCACATAGATGATATTGAGGACTTTCAAACAATTAATTGTTAAAAGTAACTTTCTACCTCCATAATGGAGAAGGGATCTGTGGGTTACACATTAAGGCCATGGAGATGACCTCTTTCCCAACAACCTTTTATCTGATACTTTTAACATACATTGATGATTCTTACCTGAGTCCATTATAATATTGGGGGATGCAATGATGGTTATTTTAAGACAAATTTTCATTCTAATTAAATACCATTGTTCCCTAAAGAACACTTTTCCTGCCTCTCCTCTGCTTCTTTAGGGACCTCCACCTCATCTGTTAAAATCTCCCTATAAACTCATGGATTACCTTTTATTCAATGTCTTATAAATTAACACCTTCATTATTTTATTTAATGCCCAAATTATTTCAAGACACAAGCAGTGTCCATTTGACCAGTCCCATTAGTCCTTCAACACTTCCTTGCTCCGGCAAAACAAGATGTCCAGAGACTCTTTGTATACTTTAACTGTCCCGGACCTGGAGACTGTCACTCTTCTCCCAAGGATTTCTATTTCCTTTTGGTGATGAATGGTATGTAGAAACCAAGACTGGGGCATCACTGCTTCTAGTACAAAGTGAAGTCATTGGCGTGAGAGTATTGGTAAGACACAACATGCCATGCTGTCATGACTGCCATTAGTGTCACCAGACAAGCACCTGGCTTGTGTGGAACCATGTTAAATAGCACACCAGCATGGGCTTCTTTGTCTTTAGAGAGTGAGGATGTGCTTGTGGGCGGAGAAGAGAAATAAGCCTGCTTTATGACCTTGCAGTCATGTGACTCTCTGGCTGGGAGTCATATTCACACCCTTCTCCAGTTGCTTTGATATTTAACCTCAGAGTAAAGAATAAAGTGTCATTTTTTGTACGAATTATAATCTTTTTTAAAGAATGGATCATTTATCTGATGAAGGATGAAACATAAATGTGTGATTTCTTCTCATATCCTTTCTCATATTATTTAGTAGGTTCTAAAAGAAAAGTGCCAGTTTGAGAATTTGAGATTTTTATTTTTTAAATTGCAAATATAGAACTAGCATTATTTTTCTTGGTGGATGCAGCACCTATGTCACACTTAAGAAATTCATGCAAACATCCAAACATCCTTGGGTTTCTTTGTGGGCAAATAGATGTTTGTGTGGGTTTACTTCCTGTGATTTTATTACAAGTAAAAAACATGGCTGTTGTTTATAATTTCATTTTTAATTTACACAATAAATGTCATTTGACTTCATTTCCAGGCCCTTCCTGCTTGTGCTACATCACTTCATACTTTCTAAGGAAAACTTTGTCTTAGTAATATTCCCCAATGAGACAATGGGTTCTAATACGTTGGTCATGGGAGAGAGATGGGCAAACAGGTGCTGCTTAGCATCTCATGAATCATAGGGAGGAAAAGCAGAATTGCCCAAATATCCTCAGGAAGAGCAATTTGTTCATTTTAACTGTGCCAGGACCTTTTCCTCTAACTATGGGGGTAAAAAAACTGGGATGAGGATTGAGCAAAGATGCCCACAGAAGCAATTGTTTTATAAGTCCTATTTTCATATCAAGCTAGGCTAAAATTAGGAAGGAACGAAGGACTCACAATTGTATGGCCTACATTGGAATGTCTGTTATTTTTCTATTTGGGGGCTTTGTATCAAATTCACATGAGGGATGTCAAATGCCTGTTGTGTGTGCTAGTGGCTGGACCAGGCAAGGAATGTGATCAAGTTTGGTAGAAAGAACTCTTTTCAGCTGTTTCAGGAATTTTTCATTTTTCAATAAAGAACAGAAGGAGCTGTTCTTACAGGAATTAGGTACACATGTAGAAAAATTTAGACTTAAGGGACAGGTCAGGTCAGGTTGTCCAAGTCATGAGAAGTTATCTAACTTCTCTGTGTCTCAGCTTATATAGTGGATATAATAATACAAACTTCCTTCTAAGATACTATTAATGTTTGTAAAGTGCTTAGTATACTTGTTATGGTTTAGATGTGGTGTCCCCCAGAAGCTCATGTATGAGACAATGCAAGAAGGTTCAGAAGAGAAATGATTCAATTGTGAGAATCTTAATCAGTGAATTAATCCCCTGATAGAGATTAACTGAGTGGTAACTGAAGTGGTCAGGTGTAGCTGGAGGAGTGGTTCATTGCAGGCAGGGCCATGGGATATATATTTTGTATCTGGATAGTGGAGTCTCTCTCCGCTTTCTGATCATCATGTGGGCGGCTTCCCTCTGCCACACTCTTACGCCATGATGTTCTTTCTGCCTCACCTCAACCCCTGAGGAATGGAGTCAGCCATCTGTGGACTAAGACTTTGGAACCCTAAACTAAACCATGAGCCGTCCAATAAACTTTCCTTCCCTAAAATTGTTCTGGTCAGATCTTTTAGTCACAATAGCAAAAAAGCTGACTAAAACAATACTTTATGCCAGTACTAAGCACTCAACTAGCTCTTAGTTTATTGCATACATATGCATAAATAAAAATGCTAAGAAAATATTGTCACTTATTTTTAATAGCTGAAAAATTTTAAATAACCCAGGGCTGGGGATATACATCAGTAGTTGATCAGTTCCCTAGAATATGCCAGGCCTGGGGTTTGATCCCTAGCATCACAATGAAGTGGGGCTGGAATCCAAGCACCAAATAAATCAAACATAATTGCCTATTCAAACTATATTTCTAAATTTATTTTGTAATTGTTTTACTCATTGTACTTCCTTAGAAGTATAACATTTTAAAAGAATTTTACAGCTCTCTGTAAAGTGAACATGAACACATAGGTGAATATTGTGTAAATTTTGTGTTTTGGAATTATCCTAATGCTCAAGGTTTTACTTATCAGTCATTTATGTACCCTGGGCATTTTGTAATTTAAAATAATAAAATATCATTTTCCCCTTTTTCCTGGAGCACAAATCACAAAGCCACCTATACACTAGAAGTGTCTGTCTCCAGTTAAAAACAATTAAAAAAAAAAAACAGTGATTTCCAACCACATCAAGTACCAAAAAGCAGGGGCTGGGGTTGTGGCTCAGCAGTAGAGCACTCGCCTAGCATGTGTGAGGCACTGGGTTCGATCTTGAGCACCACATAAAAATAATGGAATAAAGGTACTGTGTCCAACTACAACTGAAAAAAAAATTTTAAAAAAGTACCAAAACACAAAGGTTTTTATTCCTTGACTCCTCCACTAACCTTAAAATTAAGGCAGTTTTTAAAAATTAGGGACAATTTTTAAACATTGAATCATTAATGTCAGTTATCCACAAATCCCAGATAATTGAAAGACTAAGTTACCATAACTGTTTTTGGATATTCCTTTAGTTCCTAGGTGCCAGATTATTCATATCATGGACCTGCCATCACAATGTTCAGCTGGAGGACTGAAGTGCCAGACATTAACCTTTGCAAAGTCTTTGACCATCTCCCTGTTATAGGAACACTCTAGATTACATATGAACTATATGAGAGTACAGAGCAGTAGAATGCAGTTTTGAACACGTACTTGTAGTTTAAAAGCATATGAACCGAGTTCATATTCAGCAGTTTAATCGACCTGACCTGGTTTCCTCATCTGTGACATGGAGAAAATAATAGTAGCCACATCCCAAATTTGTTGTAAGGTTCAAATGAGTAACTATAAGTAAAGGCTTTAAAAAGTGCCTAATTCTTAGTAAGAACATATTCAAAGTTTAATGTTATCATTGATGGAGATCCCTGGGAACAGCCCTCCTTTAGAAATCATCAGAATCTGAATTAGGATTTAAGGATACCTTCATTGCCATCACCTTGCTCTCTTTCCCTGGAATAGTTCCCTGGCTCAAGTCCCCTGGGCTCTCTGAAACTAAATCAGATGTGTGCCTAGAATTTCCTAGTTTTCAGAGCCACTCCAAAGCTACACAGACCAAGTAAATAAGCATTCATCAGGACATCTCCCCTGGCACGTGCTGGCTGTGCTTCCCCCAAGAACCAAGAGAGGTTTTAGTCCTCCTCCAGGATAAAAGTCTGTGAAAGCTAAAGGAATATTGCATTTTAATCTGACAAAACAGGTGTCATCACCTTAATGGTTGCTTTGCTGTTGAAAGAATAAATCCTTTTCTGTGACTACCTATTCACAAGCATCCAGTACAAATCTTGCCTTAAATGATAGAACTATGGTGAGCCTGAATGACAAAGGCAACATAATTGTGTGAGCAACATCTATAGACTGTATTTAAAGTACATGTCATGAGGGCTGGGATTGTAGCTCAGTGGTAGAGCGCTTGCCTCGCATGCGTGGGGCCCTGGGTTCGATCCTCAGCACCACATACAAAGCAATAAAATAAAGACATTGTGTCCATTTACAACTAAAAAACAAAACAAAACAAAAAAATAAATAAAGTACATGTCATGAATACAGTTTTGAAATCCTCTTTGTATTATCATTATGAAATGAAGGTCAGGTCATCTAAAAATGTCCTTGATTAGAGCATTTTTTCCTGAATTTTACCTGTTATTACTGATTGCAGTTAATAAAAAAAGATAATAAGAAAAAATTAATAGAAAAAATAAAGGGAAATCATAAAATGTCCTATCCTTTAAAAATGAATTTCTAATTTTAATTTAATCTTTCAGAGTAGAAGACATTGATGTAATTTGTTATTACTTTGTTCTGATTTTAATTCACTATACTTTGTACAAATTCATATTCACACATAGTTTGATCTCTGCATGCCATATTTTGGAACCTGTTGGTTTCCAAGGTGCCACATAAAGAAGTCATTGGCGTGAGAGTACTGGTAAGACACAACATGCCACGCTGTGCACATGCACAATATATTTGTGCATATATACACACATATTCATTTCATTTAATGTTTAATGTTGTCTCTTGGCACAAGAGACAAATACCTTTGCATTTGGTGAGGAAACAATTTTTCCCAGTTATTATGTTTTTTAAACTGTATTCCATGAATTACAGTAATTCCAGTGGTACCAGAATTACCCGGGCTGGTTAAAAAATATATAGACTCCTGAATCTTCATTTTAACCCAACTCCATGGAGTCCAGAAATAATATGTGAACCACAGCTATGGGTTACAATTTCACAGTCTCTTCCCCATGGAGGGTGCTGGGGAAGCGATGGTCTTACCTCCTCACCTGCTGCTATGTTTGTTGTTTTGAAACACAGGTGCAAAGAATTGAGCTCCTTATAATCCTCATTTTTTGGCCCATCATCCACAGACTAATCCGCTTTTCTGGCTTAATGTTATTTTAACTGTTTTCCTTTCACCTCTGAGTTCCACCCATTCCTCTCCCCCACAAAACCCCATCACAGTACACTTGATGTGTGTATTTCTTCCTGACACAGATGCCATTCCACTCAAAACGGTTGTGTGCACCTCTAGTTCAAAGCTAACAACTGTAGAGGACTCCAGGACTTCTCCAACAACATCCAACTTGTATCTATGCTCCTTACTGTGGGCACCTGGTTGTCTTTAGCTCCTGTTGCCATAAACGCCAAGTTCAACCACTTCATGCAGGTTTGCGGCTTGGTTCATTCCCTTGTGATCAGGCTTCGTGAATACTCTCGCTGTTCAATCTGCTTTTAAATCTGGACTTTAAAATCTCTCTTCATTGATGGTGTGTTAAGCTGGCTGGATAACAGATTGGGAGGAAGTGCAAACTCAATGGGAAATGTCTTTCAATTATACTATGAAAAGACATATCTGAATTCCCGTTAATGAGTTTCTAGCCATGATTTATATGTTCTTAAAGATAACAGTCATAGGTGCTTTCTAACTCAAAGTTGCTTTTCTTTCTCTCACACTTGGTATACAAATTTGTGATCTTGCTCTCTGGAGCCATTCATTAGCTTTTTGTTAACTAGCCCTACATTACTAAGAAAGTATGATAGAAAGTCACAAATCCATCTTCACTAGTTTAGAACAGGGTCCTTTGTTAGAGAGTATTATATCTCAATGTAGAGAGTATTATTTCTCACTCAATTCAAAGGTCACAATTAAAGGTTATTTTCTCCTGTTACTTGTCTGGGTACAGTATTAGCATCAGGGTCTCTGTATCAAAAAGCTATTTTTGAATCTCTTGACTGGTACACAGACATCTGAAAAGAATTATTCTAAGCAAAGATTTTTTTTTAATATAGGCAACCAAGCATTTAACCTAAAGAACACACAACTAGCCAGTCAATAGTGATGAAATACTTTGTTTTTCAGTCTCCCTTCCTTGGCACCTGGTGGCTGTGTACTCCCAGGCCATAGGCATATTGAGACTGACATTCTCTTTCCAAGATAATCTTCAGGATAGGATGCACTTAATTTATGCTGTTGATGAAACTGGACAGAGCTCATTTGCATATCATCAATACATGTGAGTCCCAAATAGAGAGCCAACCATCCCTGTCAAGGACTTGCTGTGTCTAGCAAATTTTGGAGTAATGCTGATTGCAGGTGGTTGGTGAATATCAGTGCTGAGCAAGATTTATAAGGCTATATTGGAGAGAGCATTGTGAAACCTAAGATTTCTTTAGAACAATGTCCCTGTTTAAAACCACTCTCATTCAGCCCCAGCTGGGCATTCGGTAATGCCAGCCACTGAATACGATCTTTCAAGTGCCTCAGCTTGCTTCACCTGTCAGACTGGCTCACTGGTTTATAAATGAAACCCTATTTGCTTCCAACGCTCTTACTCCTGCGACTCTTCTGTACCAATCTCCCTCATTCTTGCTTTTTCTTCTGATCTGAGTGTCTTGACTCTAACACACACCACCAGTTTTCATTCACTTCCTTTTCTCAAGTGATGCTCAGACAGTATACTTAACATTCTGTGCTATTTTATCACCCTTATTACCCCCCCCTTTTCAGTTTTCTCTGTCATAAAATAGTTTTTCTTTCATTGCTCTTGCCTTTGAACCCAATGTCGTGTCAGTTTCTCAAGATTTCCCTTTGTGCATTCTTTGTGCATTTCTTAATGCAGGCTTCATATCTCCTTCTCTCATCAGCCAATCAATCAATCTTACACTTTATTGAGCAATCCCAAATTAAAATAAGAAATTGTAAGAAGATTATAAGGTGCCCTTGCCCTCTAGAAAAATCTGTCATTGAGGCATCTTTGGCTTTTTTCTAATATGCCATCTGTGTACCCTTTGGTGTTACAGCAGAAAGTAACTGTAAACTGAACATTTGATTCCCTTTATTTCTTTAGTTCTTCTAGGTTGAAAGTAAATAGATACAATGCTAAAGGACTATACGGTGTCCACAATAACAACATATTTTCTCCCCACTTTTCAATTTTTCTACTCAACATCCACAGAGCAAATTAACGTATATTTATTGTGCACCAATGTAAAAAACAACAACAACAAAAAAATCTATCAGTGCTGGGGGTACCTGTAATCCCAGCTGCTTGAGAGGCAGAGGCAGGAGGATTACAAGTTCAAGGCCATTCTCAGTGATTTAGTGAGGCCTTGAGCAACTTAGCAAGACCTTGTCTCAAAACATAAAAGGGCCTAGGGAGTGTGGCTCAGTGATAAAGTGCCCCTGGGCTCAATCCTCAGTACCAGAAAAACAAACAAAAAACTCTAAGAACCTATCAGATATTATAAGAAAGAGAAAAGGATGTAAAACACATGCAATTTTGGCCTCACCTGTCATGAAACCAAAGATCAATGTCAATGACAGTATGTCTAAATGATCCCTTAAATATTTTCCTGGTTTTCTGCTCATGATCCTTAAGACTTTGAGGTAAAAAGAAGGAAGAGTTGGAAAGGGTAGGTAAAACAAAGAGAATGGGAAGGCAAGGAAAAGAGACAAACAAAACACAAGAGTACAGTAATTTAAGAAAAAATGTTAGTGATCCTTGGGGAATGTGGAAATTTCTCTCCCAAACAAACCATTAGTCCAGATTCTTACAATGGCTGTTTTTGCAATCTATGTGAAATATAAATCAAAATAGATGGAAAATGCCTAGAAAAAAATCTGACTTTTAAAAATATTAAATGAAACAACATTATTTAATTACATGTTTGCTACTAGAAACAAAATGAAAAAAAAAGAAAACTATGGGAAATTGTAGTATAAATATAATGTAAGTTCATATATTGACTTTTTAGTCAACTTGATGAAACTGTTGATAAGGATATTCATATAGAGCTAGATGATGTGTAGTATTTCTTTTTGATTTAAAAGCCAGAATATCTTTTACCTAAAATCTTCTGCAGCTTAGAGATCTGATGATAAGGCAAGAGATGAAATTTTAATAGAAATAGACTATTCCCAGGGCTGGGATTGTGGCTCAGCGGTAGAGCGCTTGCCTCACACATGAGGCACTGGGTTTGATCCTCAGTACTATATTAAAAAAATAAATAAACAAAATAAAGATATTGTGTCCATCTTTTTAAAATCTTAAAAAAAAAAAAAGAAAGAAAGAAAGAAATAGACTGTTCCCATTTGCTACCCCAGTTCCTTTTTTTCCCAATACAAGCAAGGAATTTGATACTTATCATCTATATTCCTTGGTTTTAATATATGAGAATTTGGAACTTCAGTGCTCTTTTAGATGTACTATTGGATGTATTCAAAGTGTGTTGTAGTTCTGTTTCATAGAAAATATCTCTAAATACCTTTGTAGCTAGTTATATCTCTCCCTACTTATGATATAAGCCTGGTATAAGACTAGAGGAAGATTAAAGATAGGGACTAAGAATTAACATATGTAATTCTCAGTGGCCATCACCTTAGTATCCTGTCCCATAAACAGCAGAGAGAATAAACATGGATTTCATACATTTTTGGAGTGCAGATTTCAGCTATTCATGAACTAACATGTCTTCAGAAATGATGCTACATATGATATGGCACTTATTAAACCTCACAACAGAGAGTTTATTATTTGAACTGAAAATACCAAAGACTGAAAGAAAATGCTGCGTGATCTTACAGAACTGAAATGTTTTCCAAGTGATCTGGTAATGTGAAGGTTACAGGTGACCTCATTCAAATGGAATGCAGTAGCTGACTTCTCAAGTATTCCTTCTCTCCAGATCTTTGTTGCTGAGGATTAAAGGAATAACAGGCATTGGGAATATTGAGATAAATTCATTTTCAAAGCTCAGAAAACTGTAAACAAAATAACTCCTCTGACCAATTTTGAAAAAGAAATCAGAAATTTATATCTAATGTCATGCAGTGTAGCATTGGATTTTGTAGCATTTGAGCTTATACCATCACTCAGTCTTTCTGTAAAGTGCAATGGCCCCACTTATGGAGGCATTTGATAAAATGAAGGTTCATTTCCTGAATCTAGGAAGATCAGCCAAGAAATTCATGACTCACGAAGAAGGTTGTGCTTGACTGAATACTACATGAAAATTTTATTTAGTAAAAAATTTTCCACACTAATTTTCCTTCATGGCTTGCCCATTTCTCTTGCAAATATGGCCTGTCTATAGACTTGTATGTCCAATAGTGTAAGATACCATTTTATATCAACTTTTAGGTTACTAAGAAATGGAGATAAATTTGTAAGACATAACTGAGATTTCACAAGCAGATAAGAAAAAGTGCCAGTAGAATTTTTATATTACTAAATAAATATTTTTAAAACCTGAAGTAAAGGGGTAATATCCTCAAAATGGTTATATATGCCAAAGATAAAAACCTGGAACTTGTATATTTAAATAGTTATCCAAGACTAAAGGCTGAACGAAATACTTATACCACATTTTGTCTGAGCTCAGAGTTAAAACTTCGAGGGGGGGAAAGTATGCTTCTTTCTGAGTTTTATTGTTTTGATTTCAATCATTTATGCATGTGTTAATTGTTATTGAATATTGTGCACTAGTTGTGTACTAGACCCACTTCTACATACTTGGGACATATGTAATTATATGTCTACATACTTGGGACATATTAGTGAATGAAATAGTCAAATAGTTAGGAATTCATGAAGTTTGCAGGTGAATAAAGAGAGACAAAAAATTAGCATAACAAACAAGTAAGTTATATAGTATTCCAGAAAGTGAACAGTATTATGCAAAATAGGATAAAAGAGATTGGGAGTTGAAATTACAAATTGCAGTATTAGATAGGATGGTCTGGTGAAGCCTCATTAAAAAGGTAAAATTTGAGAGAAAACTTGATGAAGACAGTAATATGATTTTTTGGAAGAAAAATGTTCCATACCCCAAATGTAACTATGAGACGTTTTAACATATGCAAGACATGGACTATATAGTATAATTTTGATACAATATTTTCTGATGTAACATTTGAGATTCCCCATGACAGCTGATGATTTTAAACTTGATAAAATGATTGAGGGCAGTGATTATGTTATAACTTGTACTTTATTATTATCATTTTGTTATTATCATCATCTATACTTCTAAGATATGGAGTGATTTCAACAATATGTTTAAAAACATAGAAGTCCAAATTATCAAATAATGAAGTTCTTTAAAACCAAGCAAGCATACTTCTTACTCATGTGACTCTGTATTCTCTGAATAGGCCAGAAAGGTTGAAAATATAATTATGATGTCTTTCTCAACTATAGGAATGCTTAAGTTCATATATATTATTTAAATTTGAAATGATAGAATCTGAAATTATTCTAAAAAATCTAAATTCTAGCCTTATGTCTTTTATACACAGCCTAGTTATATAATATGTAGTCTTTCTTAAAATGGAAAATTCTTAATTCTATGTTTAATTTCTCTCTTCCTCTTCTGATATGTTACCAGTATAAATGAAAAATTCTTAGTTTTATGTTTAATTTATCTTTTTCTATTCTAATACTTTGTAAGTGTTAGGCTAAATTACAAATTAATTGGCTTGGAAGAGTAGGGATTGGATTTCTCCTGTACTGCTTAACAGCTATGTATCCTTGGGAAATGGGTCTATTTCCTCAATTGTAAAATATAGGTATTCAACTCAGAATTGTTGAGTAAAATAACAAAAATAACAAAAGGGTTGGCACATATAGGTACTTAGTCTTTTTTTGTGGGGGAAAGGAGGGGTTCTGGGGATTGAACTCAGGGCACTCGACCACTGACCCACATCCCAGCTCTATTTTGTATTTTATTTAGAGACAGGGTCTCACTGAGTTGCTTAATGCCTCGCTTTTTGCTGAGGCTGGCTTTGAACTCTCGATCCTCCTGCCTCAGACCCTCAAGCCTCTGGGATTATAGGTGTGGGCCACCACACCCGGATATTTAGTCATTTTTAACAGAATCATGTCACAAGCTTTTTAAATCAGCCAATATTAGATTAAACAACTGAATTTAAACATCTGAAAACCAGTTCAAAGCCACATATAATAATGCATTATATTATCATGGTAATTTTTCTTCTCTCTCTCTCTCTGGTATCATGGTGATTCTGAGAAACTAAAGAGGTTTGTGATAGTATGTACTGCGAAAATTTTGGAAGCCATGATGAAAGAGGCAGAATTTAAATGAAACGGAAAGAAAGCATAAGCTTTGAATTGGAAGGAAGGACAAATCCTAAAATATTCTAGGTATTATGGTGAGCATTGAAAGACAAAGGTTTCTTGTGAAATAAACAGTATTGAAAGTATCTTAACTGTCTATTCTTTTGTCAGAATAGTATAGTTCAATGAGGAGTGCTGCAAGACAAATAGTTTTATTTGTTGAAATGTTCCTAAAATACATATTTTACTTGTTGTTTCTCAGAGTTGCATTTATTAAAAGCCAATGTAAAATGTCCTCTCCCCACCAAGGAAAATGTTCCTTTATAATTGATTTATTTACCATATAAGTAATCATCATATTGTCTTTATTTATGCAGCTGTGGTTACATGGCATGTTTAAAATATCTGCAAAATATCTGCTTAGGGCTGGGGATATAGCTCAGTTGGTAAAGTGCTTGCCTCACATACATGCACAAGGCCCTGGATTCAATCCCCAGCATGACAAAAACAACAACAACAACAACAACAACAAAAAACCCTGCAAAACCCTTGTGTGTAACATTCTCTACAGATTCTAAAAGTTGCTGTGAACAGTTTCTGTACCAAAGACACTATAATGTTTATTATGATTCTTATTAGAGTTGAGGCATAAGATACCTTAGTAAGGTGCACACATTTGTTCCTTTGCCATCTCCTCAAGTCACTACCACCTAGGTCAAGAAGGTATTGTATTTCTTTCAGGTCAATACATCTTCCTGCTCCCACAAAGGTAAACACTATTCTGACTTCTATCTCTAGATATTTGTTTGGTCTGTTCTTGAATGTCATGTCAATGGTCATATAAATGGATTAATATACGGTGTCCTCTTTTGTGTCTGGCTTCTTTCACTATTCTGCCTGTGAGATTCATCTATGCAGATGTATGTAATAGTAATTGTTTCTTTTCCTTTTTGTGTATGTAGTAATCCATTATATGAATATATCACAATCTATTGATGAGAATTTGGGTGGTTTCCAGTTTTATCCTGTTAATGATTAAGCTGCTGACGGTGTGTAAGTGTGTATATATGCACATATGTACTCATTTCTACCTAGAAGTGGAATTACTGGGTCATAGGCTAGACATGCATTTAGCTTTACTAGCCACAGCAAACGATGTTTCGAAGGGATTATAGTAATTTACAATCCCATCAGCAATGTGTAAGTTCCAGTTGTTCTACCATTATCATTTTCTGTTCAACCTCTGAAGAGCATTTTATCCCCAACATAGTTCTTAGTGTATAATGAGATTATGATTTGATGAATTGAAGTAACAATTAATTTCATTATTACAGTTCACGTGACTTGTTTTAAAAAAGGGTTTTAAAAAAGAAGTTTTAAAAAAGAACTTTGGTGAAAGTGTCTGAGCAGAATAGAACTTTGGGTACAGCTATTTCCTCAGCCTAGAGGGTAATGGCTTAGAAAAATATAGCTTTTAAGCTAGTTATTTCACTAAATTGCTGCCAGAATTTGAGAACTGACAATAATAAAAACCTCTCTCATTCTCTGTCTTGCTATTTACATCATCCTATTAACTTCCCCTTGATAAGTGAAATAAAATTACTGTTGCAATAAATAATAAAAAGAGAATGTTATTTCTAAAATTACTTGTGTAAAAATTTACAGTGAAATGTGAACATTTCCAAAGTTCCAAGTGGTACATATCAGCCTGACAGGTTGGCACAAGTCTATAATCCCAACTACTTGGGAGGCTGGTGCTGGAGGATCACTAGTTTGAGGCCAGACTGGGCAATTTAACACAACCCCGTTTCAAAATAAAAAATAAAATGGACTGGGCATTCTCAGCAGCTTTGGAGCCTGAGACAGGAGGAATTCAAAGCCACCCTTAGCAATGCTGAGGTGCTAAGCAACTCATGAGACCCTCTCTCTAAATAAAATACAAAATAGGGCTGGGTATGTGACTCAGTGCTTGAGTGCCCCTGAGTTTAATCCCTAGTACCCGCCCCCCCATACACACACACAAAAATGGACTAGAGATTTAACACAATGGTAGAGCACTTGCCTAGCATGTATGAGGTCCTGGATCCAATCCCCAGTACCACTGCCAAACAAACAAACAAATAAATAAGATAAAAAATCTAAAAATAATTTGGAATCTATTTTATATGTACATGTAAATAAGTATATAACTGATTTTTAGAGAAAATCATCACATTGAGATTTAAAATGAAATTGCAAAGCCAAATTACTAGCCTGATGATGCAAAAGGATTAAAGCCTGATTCAAGAGCAATAGGAAAGTGGTCAAGTTATCTTAATCTTCACTGTACTTGCTTAGAATAAATTCTTCCTTCCCGCTACAGACCAAGTGTAATCAAAATCACAGTGAAGATGTAAGATGCCCATGGGTGACCTGTATGTCAGTTTGCACTTTGCTTCTTTATAAATGATTCATTCTTCATCTAAGTCAAGATGACTGAATATTTTGGTTTAAAATATTTCCTGCTGGGCTATATGTGTATAATAGGGTTAAAATAAATATAAAGTAAGACAAATAATTATAGGTCTTGGAGGGCAAACAATATCCATCTCTTCCCAAACATTAACAAAGTAAATAGTTTAGCTCATGGCATATATCTTGAAAAGCAAGAGTGAATTCACAGTAAGCTAATGAACATAGTCTATCTCCAATCATAACAAAAAGAATTTGAGACAGGACAGGAGTGATTTGGGACTACTTGTGTTGGAAAATTTCCCCCTTATGAAAATTTCCCCCTTATTTCACATCAAACTCTTTTATGTAAGTTTCTCAACCTATTGGTTATCTTAATTTTTATAATTGGTAACTCAGCTTTGTTGATAGTATAGAGTTAATAATTTTTATAGTTTGTTAATAAAACCATGTGAGTGATTTATGTAAATTTTGTGTGTGTGTGTTTAGTGATAATCTTTTAACCCCTGACCAGTTCTTCATCACATAAATCAGACATCCTGTAGGACTTGTCTTTCACTGAGGAAATCATGCTAATCCATTATCCCATGTGAACACTTTTTAAAATTCTTGAGATCTGGAGACTTACTGATGAAAAAAAAATGTATTATTGGTTTACAGATCCTCAAATGAATCAGAACCTCATGGCCTTAAATCAACAGCCTTTGGAACTGTGCTTCTAAGAACTGGTCATAATCAGGAAGTTGTCACAGATTGAGTTTGAAACTTGTCATATTTTAGTTAGTAACCATGGAATTCCAAGACTTGCTGTTTATAGACTGGAGCATTTTGTTTGTTATTTTAATTTTAAATTTCATTAAGATATAATTCACGTGGCATGGAATTCACCCTTATAATTGTACAATTCAGTGACTTTTAGTATATTCAGAGTTGAGCAAACATCACATAAATAGATAATATATTTAGATAATAGATAATATATTTTTAGAATATTATCAACCCCCCCCCCCCATAGCCGGGCGCGGTGGCTCACGCTTGTAATCCCAGCACTTAGGGAGGCTGAGACAGGACAATCGCGAGTTCAAAGCCAGCCTTAGCAATGGCGAGGTGCTAAGCAACTCAGTGAGAGTGAGACCCTGTCTCTACATAAAATACAAAATAGAGCTGAGGATGTGGCTCAGTGGTCTAGTGCCCCTGAGTTCAATCCCCAGTACCAAAAAAAAAAAAAAAGAATATTATCACCCTCCCACCACCCCCTGCCGAAAAACCCACCTACTAACAGATTCTCCATTCCTCTTGCCCCCAGCCCCTGGCAACCACTAATATACTTTCTGTTTTCTATGGATTTGGCTATTCTAGGCATTTCATATAAATTGAGTAATATATATAGCTTTTTGTAATTGATTTCTTTCAATTATTGTGTTTTTGAGGTTCATTCATGTTGTAGAATGTATCAGCACTTCATTATTTTTATTGTCAAGTAATATTTTATTATGTGATATACCACATTAAACATTTTTTATCATTAATATTTTTGTTTGAAAAATCATAATTGTTTACATTTAGGGGGAAAATGTGATTTAGTTTTGTTAACAGTACAACTTTATTACCTATTGTCTTCATACTGCACATTCAATCTCTAGACTTATTCATCCTATATACCTGCTATTTTGTGTTCTCTGACTTACACCTCCCATTTCCTCTTTGTGTCACCCTGATCCTGCCTCTGGTAAATAGTGGTATTTTTCATCTACTTCTGTATATTTGATTTCTCTTTTAGATCCCATATATAAGTGATGCAATAGTTTTCTTTCTGTGTCTGGCTTACTTCACTTACCATAATGTCCTTGGCTCATCAGCATGATGGCAAATGGCAAGATATTGTTCATTTTGGATTGAATAATATTCGTGTGTATATGTGTGTGCGTGTGTGTGTTTACACTTTTTTATCCATTCATCTGGCAGTGGACACTTTGGCTATTTCCATATCTTGGGCTGCTATAAATAATACTGCAATAAATATGAAAGTCACTTTGTACAACTTGCGGTACTCAGTTTTGCATTGTTTTATAGTTTCTCTGGGTATTAGATTGAACCATGTGAAATTGCCATTTTATAAGTAAAAAGTCATAGACTCAGTAGGTCTTCCCATCCAGACTGTGTTAATTATGACACTTCTTCCTTTCTTTTTTTGGGTGGGGAGAGATGGGATCTATTAGAGCACCGTATCCTTTTGTGTGGACCCACTTCATTGAAGAAAGCAATGATATCTTTAGTAAATAAGACCAGAGAATATTCAATAAATTGGAGTATCATAATAATTTGCAAAGTACTTATGTATCAGCTTCTGATATTTAGAATAACTCCAACTTAAGGGTCCTAAGTAACTGTCATTATTATTTCTATTATCAGTTTTTAAAAGCACAGATTACAGTATTTATAGTCTTCTTTTTATAAAGTTCTTCCAAAGTATGTGGACCTGGGCACAACATTAATTAATCAAATATTCTAATTTTATTTTTAAAATCTAAGAATTAAAATTTAGCATATTTTAACATCAACAGAAGACAAACACTTTCTGAGCATTTAAAGAATGATAGCCTTCAGCCAGGTACTTTGTGGCATTTAATGTAAGTAGGAGACAAATCTATTTTAAAAATTATAAAAAATATTGGTTCTATGGAAATGGGTGTTTTATACTACGAATAAAAAGTGATAATATCCATAAGGAAAACAATGTAGAGAATAGGATGAGCAATATGGAATAGAAAGACTTTTCTTGTGTTTGAATACTCTTATTCCTTCACTAATGTCATTTTCACATTCACTTATTTAAAACATATTTTTGAGTGCCAGCATATTTTGGGCACTATTTTAGATACTTTGTATTTACCAGTAAAGATGACTGCCCTCATGGAACTAGCAGGGAGAGGGAGGTAATAATTAGTAAACATGAAAAAGAAAAGTTTATAGTAGGATAAGTGCCATGGAGGAAAGGAAAAAAATGGAATAGGTCGTGCTTTCCTAGTGGAAAGCATGGTTGAAATCTTCATTATAGTTGCCAGGAAAGCTTTGGTTGGAAAGATGATATGAGCAACAGCCTTGGCAACAGCCAAGGAGAAAAGGAAGATCCATCTCTATTGTTCATTTTCAAAGGGTTTAAAGACTGAGGCACAAATACACAGTCCAATGTATTTAGGGAGTGAAACCAAAGGTCTTCCAGAAGAGCCATGGAAGTGAGCTAACTGAATTTTGGAATATGGTGAAATCAGATTCTTCCAGATAGCTCTGTGAGGAAGCTATAGCTGAGGGCAGAGTCAGAGAAAGAGAAAGAGAAGTGTGAAGTTCGTTTTCTGTTTACTTCTACATTCCCTCTATTATCTTTGAAGTTCCTGGAGGAGAAAATGCTGTTCCCCTTTGTTTCCTATTCCTGAAATCTGTGCAGTGTCTGAAATACCTGTGGGTGTGCTATTACAACTGGCTAATTGAACTGATGAAGGGGAGCTAAGCCCAGGGCTAAAATAGGAGTGGGAGGAGAGGCACAATTTAGGCTCATAGGCATAAATATGAAAAATCTTAAACTTCACAGAAGTCTTTCAATTGCTCATCATCTTTTATTCTTCTAATGACATACTTAAGGGCAATAATTATATTTTACACATAGTGCTTACTACATGATGGAAGCAAATGGGGAAAAAAGTAAAAGAAAAGAAGAAAATGCCAAGTCATTCTCATTTACTGAACCTGGTTTCCTTAAATATGAAATGACTTCCAGAGTATACTTAATGTTTTTTGGAAGCTATGTATTGTTTGGACTGACCAGGACTGTTATGTATGCTGTATGAGATCTTGATAGAATATAATTCATATTTAAGTAAATTCATTTTTTGTATTCAGAAGTGAACAGTTGACAATATATTAAAATAACACATTCACTGTGAAAAATCACCCGTATTGTTGTCCAAAGTCCTAAGAAAGACATTTAACAGAAAGATTATATTTAAAGGGACTATTTTTAGGGGAGGAAGAATCCTAACCCCCTATAGGGTTCGCTAACTTCTGAAATCTCTTATAATCGTTACCTATGGCAATCGTAAATAATTTTTAAAAAATTCATTTATCACTGAAGTACAGAGGGAAGAGGATGGTGGTGGTGACAGACACTGTGTTGTTGACATTTAAAGACACAATATGACTCTACCTATAGATGAGCTAACCTAAAATTGATGCATTATATGAACTGAATATTGAAAGAAAACTTTCTCTCTTTATTTTCTCTTTTGGTAGTGGGGATTGAACCCAGGGCCTCATATAGGATTAGCACATGCTGTACCTCTAAGCTACATACCCATCCTGAAAGACAACCTCCGAAAGAAAATAAAAACAAAATAGAACATCAAGGTCAAAATCCCAGTCACAATTGTTACTGGATAATTCAACAGTTTTTAATAAATATTGCGCCCTCCAGTGGTTGTTTTAGAGTGATCACCCACCACTCGCCTTGTTTTACCAGGGCTCTTGATTTTTCAGCTGCGTTGTTTTGGATAACCCCAAGAAGGTTCACACTGTCTATACCTAGGAGGAGCCTGGGGAGGCTGGCTCAGTTTGATTGTCCAATTTCATGCTTGCAGAAAGAATGACGTAAGTTACGATGGAGTGCCCACTGTATGATGATTAAACTCAGGTCCAACAGGCAAGGTCCACAAAAGGGCAATCATGGTAAATTCATCTGATTGCCAGACTGGAAATGAAAGAAAAACTGTTGACATAATTACCCTAGATTTTCAGACCGCAAATACAGTCCAGCACAGATATTAAGCAAAGCTAGTTCTCAGAGTGATTGCAATGTGTTTTAAAGAGGAAGATTACTGCTTTCGCAAATAAAAGGTTTACAAAATCAAAGAAAAAGGATGTTTCTGGAATATGTCTTGCCTGCAAACAGCATGAGAAAGAAAGGGAAAGAAAGTGCCTTAGTGAGAAGACAAGAAATGGACTGAATCAGGAAGCAAGGCTGGTGTTTGAGACTCCCTGGGCCTCAGATTTCTCACCTATGAAACAAGGGCTGTGGGCTAAGCTGGTCTCCATTAATCTAGAGTATGAAGAGAGAGACAAGGAGAGACAGGATCGATCTCATACAAAAGAGCCAAAATGTGAATATTTATGAAAGCAAAATTAGCTAGTGATTAAAAAAGAGAGAGAACAGTTCCAGAAGGAGTATGCAAATTCATTTTAATGAATTCAAAATAAAATATAAAACTGATAGAGACAGTTCTTTCAAGAAGGAAAAGAATGAAGCATATTGTTTTGTCTCTAAATTTCCTCTACTGTGGGCTTATTCCCTCTTCTCTATCATCACCTTATTTTTTTCTTCTTACTTTCTGTTTCCGGTAACCATGGTGATGCTCCCTCTCAGCAACCTCCTTTGCAGCTGGCCCTTTTGGTAGACATCAAATTTTACTCCATTCACTGGGGCAGAGTGCTAACAATGCCATAAAAATTAATGTATTTATTAACATATTTCTCCTTTCCTTTTCTCTGAGAAATAATGCAGGGAATTGTTCTACACTTAGCCTTACTAGATAAGGGGCACTGTAAAACAGGGATATTCAACTGTTAATTTCAGTTGCTAACAGGAAGGGGGTAAAGATTAAGCTAAAGCTGCCATTCCCTGCTTTGGACCTCAGGGACTGCAAACTCCCAGGCCTCAAGCTGGTTGCCACCTCCCTTTGCTTTTGTATGGAAAAGGAATAAGATGCCTTGCCCACAGAAATCACATACAAACCCTTGGTTTCCTAATCCTTTTTATTTTTTGCTTTCTCCCGGTAAGGAAAACATTGCCAACTACGTAATTATCATACTTACAAGGGACTGAATTTTCCACAGGAAAATATGCATAAGTATATGTGTTTCTTTAATGAACACGTTTATTTTGAATATAATAAACAATATTCACTAGATGTAAAAAATATTGTAATACATAGCCAATGACAAAATACCAAAGAATCTCTGATGTCCTTAATGCAGATAAAAATTCCCATTAACTGTCATTTAGTCATGTCTAGTTTGTGTAGCTTAACTTCTTTGTAATCCTATATGCCTATAAACTGTCTCTATTTAAGCACAGGGTGTGTGTGTGTGTGTGTGTGTGTGTGTGTGTGTGTGTCTGGTATGAGCACAAAGGAGACCAGATGATGGCATTCATAGGCTTATGGACTCAACTCCTGGGGACACACTTGGATGGAGGCAATTAAAATGCCTGTCAGGCATTTGGTACCAGAAGCCCCTGTGGCAAGCCCCTAAATCCTAAGCCAAGGCTGCATCCTTTTGTCAGTGAATGATGGCGGAGCTGAGTGGCTTGTCATCATTCTCGAAAATTCTGAGGCTAGTGAGCTCTCTCTCCCTCTCCCTCTCCCACTCGCCTTATTTTCCTTTTCGCCACTGCGGGGACTTTTTCTAATTTGCAGCTTCCCGTTCCCCGACACACACAGACACGAGCTGGTGGCTTGCAGACTGCGTCTGTCTGGAGCTAGAGAGCCAGAGAGCCAGCCCGAAGATAAAGCTCCCGGGGAAGGATCCTGCAGCAGTTCTCTAAGGCTAGACTTGGGGGGTATTGCTGCATATGTGCTGGTAATGGTTTGGGGCTTTTTAAATTTTTATTTTGCTTTATTTTTAAGCCATTTTCCCAGGGATCTGCTTTATGTCACCTCGGAGTAAAATGCTTTAAAATTCAATATTAAGCTTAAAAATTCAAGTACTGCATTCTTTGTACTACAGATCTCATGGCATAGACTTATTATCTGGATAAAAAGATTGCATTTGCTTATTGGTGAGTTACAATTTTTGATATTTAGTTAACAAATCTATACATGTGGTTTTGGTTTTTTTCCTTTTGTTTCGGTAGATTCTTCAGCTTGTTGTCTCTAACGGAGGAAGCATTGATTGAGAACTACTCACTCAGAAAATTAAAAGGTACTACATGTTTTATTTGGATGTTTAAATGAGAGAAAATCAGGGGAAAATAGGAATATTTTTACTTTAGGCAATCTCTTTATGATTGGTCTTTTATTCTCCTCAAGTCTGTGTTGATCATTGTCTATAGCATGTATGATTTCCTATGCAGATAACACCATCATCCAAGGCTTTTTGATTAGATGTCTGAAAATTATGTCTTTTTGCCTATGTTGCAAGTTATTAACAAATATTAACATGTCTGATTTATTTTGGATTTTGTCACTGTAATGATTTTTTTAAATGTTCAAAGTTCTCTACCTTAATGAAAATGTATTCTTTTGAATTTAAGAGAAATACATTGAGTAATGATTTTATCTAAAGATTTCCTGCTGATAAGTGATTTTTTTAAATGGCTAAATGAAATAGCTTGCCCTTCCCAGGTAGAATGGGCACTAGAGACGAAAGCCCAGGAATGACTCAGTATTGTTGGGTTTTGCAAATAAAATATTGTAACTTCTTCACTGATGTTTTAGTCTTCAGCAACGGGTATATTTAAAAACTGAAGTTGTTAGTTCTCAAAAGGACAGATATTACATGTTTTATTCTAAATTGACAGCATAAGAGAGGAATTCTTCATCTTGCCGTGAAAGCAGTTGAATCTATTGATCCTGGGCCTTATGCCTTACATGAAAAATGTTAATTTTCAAATTCAGTATCAGGATATATATCGATTTGGGAGGGCAGTTATGAGTATTACCGTTTCTTTAATTCTTTAATGGTATCTTTGGCTTTACAATACGTTCATGCGAATAAATTTTATGTTTGTAATTTGCCTTTTAAAAAATGGAAGACATTTTCTATCTTGCTAAGAAGAAGATCAATAACACGTTTTAAACCTTCCCTTGGCATCCATATAGTATTTCCCCTTTTAGTATTTTCATTTCAAAATACTGCATGTAGTAAGTTTAGTCTTTTAAAAATACACTTTAAAAATGGTCAGTGTTCAGCCATGACCCCAAGGTACCAGAAGTATGAGTGTACACCTGTGAATCTGAATATTTGTAGCAGTTGAAGGAGGCTAATGCATTGTCCTTGGTTAGTTTTCTCTGCAATGTGTAATCATGAGAACCTTAATTTATTCATTCCATGAGCATTTCTGAAGAGCTTTGGTTCTGTGGGTAGTTATTGTGGGAGAGAAGGAAGGGACAGATCACACTGTGCACAGCCTTCCAGAGAATAGGCAGCATCACATAAGAGTTTTGAAGAGGAAAATGAATTTGATAAAATAAATCAGTGCCTTTTCAAAAAGGAAAACTGCATTATTTCAGATTTTTGAACACATTCTAATGGGCTAGTCTCAGAGATGGATGAAATTGCATTCCATTTTTTTCCTTAGAAATTACTAAGTGGAATCATGTCTTAAAGTCCTAAATAAGACTTACTGTTCCTTTTGGATACTGTAAAACCCTTGAGACCATTCTTTTGGGTGGGTGGGAGGTTTATTCAGAGTAAATGAAACATTTCTATTTGGTATTTTCTTATCTAACTAAATCCATACAGCATGTATGACAGTCTATTCCCTAACCTTCAGAATCATTCCGCAACTCATTGTATTCATTTTGAACTTTGGAGTATTTGTATGAATTGGAAACAAATTATCTGACAGCTAAAACATGTCCACACTATATTGTCCATGGAAACTGATAAGCTCTGTTGTGATTAGCCTGGGTTTTGGAAAAGTGGCACATGACCTCACCAAGGGGCTCTTGGTACCTACCTTTTTTAGGACCATTTTGAAATTCATCCTGGGTGTGCTGACAGACTGTGTGTAATAAAAACCTGTTTATTAAAGTAGTCTGTCAGGGAGTCAAATCCAAACAATTTTGACTATCAGACTCTAAGAGAGTCAGGTATCCATATCATGGTGTTTCTAATCAATATTGTCTTGACATGAACTAATTCCTTTACTGATTTTTTTTCACTCATATCCTTAAACACAGGGAAATGTGCCTGGGCCACAGTAGAAATTCAATATATATGTATTTATTTAATAGATAAATGAATTCTGTAGCATTCTCTCTCCCTCCCTCCCTCCCTCCCTCCCTCTCCCTCTCTCTCTCTCTTCCTTTTCATGAGACGATACTCTGTGAAAAAATAGATGTTTAGTGCTTTTTAAATTTTTTTTAGTTACCCAAAATGTTGATTACACGCCCCTAGTTAATAATAATTAAATAAATAATTCATATTGGATGGAAACTATGTCTAGAAATTTCTTCAGGTTATATGAAAAAGGGTTTTTCTGGATTTAGTTTACCATGGAAAGAATTTTTGAAATGTCCCTTTTCACTTTCATCAGCTGAGGGAAGAATGCCAAGCTGCAGCATGAGCTTTGCTTATGGATGCTTCTTCCTAAATACTACTCCCAGCTTTGGCACTGCTTATTGCTCTCCATGCCCTCCGCCAAGATCTTGCTGCAGCAGAGGGAAGGGAGGAGGCCTTTCTCTGTCTCATTCTCTTTTTCTCTATAGATCTAATACGAGAAATGATGTCATACTTATCAGTCCATAATGAGCAAGAAAGCATTTAAGGATAGGTAGATAGATAGATAGATAGATAGATAGATAGATAGATAGATAGACAGACAGTCAGCATTTTTAAAGAATCTGTAAGAATCATAATAGGTTTAGAGAATGTTCTTCTTTCTTATTATCATTTGTTTTTATTAATAAAACTGTAATTATCTGCCTGGCAATACCCTCAAATCTTAACATATGTTATCCATAAATATCTGCCTATAATTCTAGGAGGTAGGTATGGTCTCCATTTTACATAAGTGAACTGAGACTCCAGTTGGGCAATCAACCCAAGTCTGGCCCCGAAGCCCTCATATAACTAGTAAGCACTCCATTTTTTTCTAGTGTATCTTTTGGCATCTAGTGATTTTCTTAATATTTTATTTATGCTCATGATACTTATGTTACCACAAGTAGGTTAAAACAATATTCTTGTAGATATATATATATACATGTATATATATACTCGTGTGTGTATATAATGTACATATGTGAGTGTCTTCAAATAGTTATAATAGTTAAGCTTTTGTATATTTATTTCTATGAATATATTTAATGTTCAAAATCTTGTATATGTAAATTAGCCAAGTGCAGAGGCTCATGCTTGCAATCCCAGCTACCCAGGAGGCTAAGGCAAGAGGATCACAAGTTTGAGGCCAGCCTCAGTAATTTAGCAAGACCTTGTCTCAAAATAAAATGAAATATAGCTGGGGGTGTAGCTTAGTAGCAGAGCACTTCTGAGCTCAAACCCCTTACAACCAGAAAATAAAAATAATGAAATAAAATATACTTACCCTGAAGAACTGTATTCTTCATAGAGAGATATCAGAAATAAATTAAGACATTTTAAATAAATGAATCCATAAAGCATCTTCCAAGTAATTACCATGAAGTCATGTTATTACATTGTATAAATCTATATAAGAACATCAACCAGAAAAATCAAGAGCCAAATAACATACTTGATGTCATATCTTGGAAAGATGTTTCTCCAGTTGATACAATAGCAGAAAAAGGTTCAAATGTCCATAATAAATAAACAAGTGGAGAACAGTGTCCTCATGAGGATGAAAATGCCACATTGAAACTTGAGGACAGCTAACTAAGCCATAAAAATCTCTGAAGGCACTAACATTTACACAAATATGTAGTCAGACCCTCTACTTGCAAAGTAGTAGATACAACAGAACACTTCCCAAGCTCAGAATGGGACAAGGAAGTAGCTCCAAGGCTTACTGTAGATGAGACATGAGTCATTTATTCAGGGAGGGATTGCTAATAATGGAGAAGGAACTCCATAGAAGGTGCCTCATGGAGAATGAGTCTTTATGGCGGATGGAAGTTAGGGATGAATAGAAGAATTCAAGGTGGAGATAATGCGTGGAGGAGGTCCAGGAAGAGCAAACAATAGCAAAGGAATGGAGGGAAGTGAACAGCTTGGAAAGCCTGGACAGATCTCATTTATATTCTAGACTGCAGGACAAATGAAGGGGACTCTGACAAGAAAAGGGTGGAAAGGTACATGAATACTATTGTGTTGTACCATAGGAGATGGCTCACAATCACCTTTTAAAAAATAATTGTCCTTTTTGAAGAACAAAATAAAAATCTCATTCAGTTCAACTTAATACATGGAGGAGGACTTAAGTGCCAAATTCGGGAGGGTTTTTTTAGTTTGTTTTTGGTGTTCAGTGGGAAGCTATTCACTGTGTTTTTGAATAGAGAATGACTATAAGTGAACTATGTGTTCAGAGGATTTATTTTATAGCTGTGTGTGCAATAAATTGGAGTTATAAGAGAAAGCATATTGTAAAACTATCACTTTGGAAACTGTCATAGCATAATCCAGGAAAACAAGTAAAAGTTCTAATAGGGGATTGATTGTGGACATGAAAAAAGGTCATGAAAGTAAGAGAAGTTTCAGAGATCAAATTCACATAAGTAGCACAGCAGCTGTTTGGCTGGAAGAAATGAAAAGTAGAAAAAGGACTCACAGGTGACCCCGAAGCTTGGATTTGATAACTGGAGAAATGACTGAGAGAGAGGTAGCAGACACTTGAGGGAGAGGCCCTCTATTATTTTTATTGTATCTTGAGTCTCTAGCAGATTGTGTGGTCCACAGTAGACAGCCAGTAAATACTAAGTAAATAAGAGTGTGAAAAAAAACTGAAGACAAGTGTGCAGGACATTATGGCTGGACAGGTGGGCGAACTGAGCTAGTAGATGCAGAACTTGTAGATACAAGGCTGAGAGGAAGCGAGGTGGGAAGGGTATAGGTGACATCATCAGGAAAGATGGTGAGAAGACCAGAGAGAAACTGCACAGCACCCACAGTACAGATGCAGAATGAAGGACAGATCAACAAAGTTGAAGGAAATTTTTTTTAAAAAGCAAAGAAAGAATACAGAAGATTAATAAAAAACAAAGCTAATACTCAAATTCTCCAGAAAAATTGAAGAATGAGAATAAAGACAATATTGATGGATTTATTATTTCAATGATTTTTTTTTGTTTTAAAAGCAACAAATCCATATTTCCTAAAACTTATAAAATTTAGAAGAATACAAGGAAAGAATAATCACCTATGATTACACAAGACACAGATTGTGGTTAATACTTTTTAAACATTTTGGCTTATTTCCTTTCATTCTGTTGTATTTCAATTTACATAACCAGGACCAGGATAATACACATTTGAATTCCACCCTCCCTTTTTCCCATTTAACAGGATCTGAAGTATCTCTGACAACATTTTCCCACCTGCATAATGTTCTCTCACATAGATATTGGGCATTTTTATTCCATGCTGTTTCCAATTTCTCATTATCTTTGCAATGTTGCAGTGAAATAGTTTGTATATTACTCCTACACAACAGGTCAAATTATTTCCAACAAATATTTCCAAATAATAAAATCACTATGTATTATATTGTTGATTTCCTAGCCAGATAAAATTTGATGGTTTCAAAGTGAGCCTTGTCTTTTCACCAAGAAGGAAAGTTTGAGTTTATGTTAGCACCTGCCATGTGCCAGCCTGTGGCAGGCACTTTTATTCTCATTGTCACTCTGGAGATTCTGTTATACCTACTTTGTAAATGAAGAGACAGAGACCCAGAAGGTTGTTTACTTTTAGGGTTAGTTTTAAATCTGAGTCTGATTCCAAACAGTCAAATTGTGGGGAAAGAAATAAGATCTTGCGTAAATGAGTAAATAAGAATATGAAAACTATAAGAAAATGTTTCAGAAACCTAGGACTCAAAGGAAGCAAGTATGCTGTTGCTGCTTATTAATGAAGGAAATCCCAAGGCAAAGGCAGGGCAGATAGTGAGGGGAGTTTACATATGGAAGCAGAAGATGGACATATATAGAGAAGAAGGTCCTGATGGAAAGGGAATAAAAAATACAGACAAGCATTTGGATTTGGCAAGCCAAATATATCTACCTTATAGAAAAGAGCAAGAGAAAAGAGAGGGAGACTTTTCAGGTGGGAATGGAGAGATATGGAGGATCTCCTGAAACACAGAGGAATTTATTCTACCCTGAAGGCAAATTAATTTATTTAACTCACCTTCATTCCATGAATATTTTTTGGATACTGAACTGCGTACTCTTTTCCTGCCTTCATGGAACTTTCCTTCTAAAGGAGGAAATAATCAATGGGTTAACAAATAAAATAGATCATTTCTCAAGCAGCTGTGCAAAGAAAGTTAGATTTATTTCTCAAACTTTAAGGCAGAGATGAAAAACCTGGGATCTTATTGAAATGCAGATTCAGAATCAGTCATGTGAAAGAGAGGCCAGAGATTCTGTATTTTGACAGGCTCCCAGGTCATGCTGATGATGCTGGACAGTGCTTTGATTGGGAAGAAGTTAGAAGGCAAATGTCCAGGAAAAAAACAAAAACAGAAATTATTGGAACGGTTGTTAGGAGCAAGTTAAATGTGAATCATCCTCTTTGTACAATAGAACTGCATACTCTTAAACCTGATGGTAGAAAGAGAATTGCCTCTCTTTACTCCTGAGCTTTTCCACTTACAGCCAGTCATTTTATGAAAGACCTATTAAACCAACCCTAACAAGCTACCGGCATTTTATTCTTTCTGCCCATGCTTATTATACCATATAACAAATTCTTGTGGCTCAGGTTTGGGGATGTGATTCTATATAACCATGGGCCAAGTTCTGGACTCTGGTTTTGTTTCCTGCGTTATGATTTCTTTGGATTTTTAACCTCTCTGCTTGGATGTTCTGCACAGGGACCAGCCTGCTAAACTCTCTGGCCCTTCAACCTTTGCCGTCATTCTTCTCACTCCTCAGAGCTTTGGGGTCTCCACCTTTCATGCTCTTCTACCCACCCCCTAAAAGAAGCCTTCGACTTCTCTGATCAGAGCTTTTTTCCTGCCCTCATGGAACTATTGAGCATAGTCTCTGATTTAAGGAATGCATTTTTCCATTGAAATCATTGCTGTTTGGTGGACTGTTTTGGTTGGAGACAGCAACCCTTGTTCCTTGGAAGGATTCTTCAGAGCTCTACAGGAAGATGCATGTGTTGGTAGACAGTTAAGGATTCAGAGGGCCTTGTTCATAAGAAGCCTCGACATCGTCAGAAGGGATGTTCTTTCTGCCTCTAGTGCTAGGCTGTAACTCTGTCTTCCCATTTAGCTGCAGGAAATTGGGATCATTGACCCACGAGAGTCCCTTCATACCATACATTGTAGCTGTAAAATATCTGAGAAAGTCAGAAATCAAATAAACGCAGCATACTAATCTATCAAGAAAGAACAGCTTAGGTGTACATTAAACATCTATGATGTCCTCATTCTTCTTAGCATTCATTCTCTGCTTAAAGAGCTAACTTTATCTCCAGACTCAGCTGTGCCCAGGTTACTAGACCTGTCCCTGTCATTTTGTGGTTTGGTGTATACTTAAAACAAGCAAGTAGGTGTGAGCAGTGTCCTTAGAAACTTGAAATTAAAAATTCCAGGGAAAAGTCAAATTGATTTCATTTGAACAGGAATCAACTTAAATTAATAGCTACATATCTTAAAGAACACTTAGGAAGGGTCTTGGAGAGGAGAAATGAAGTCATAGGCACCTTTGCACTCTACTGTTGATAGAACACATTCTTCACGCCTGGGCTAGGCTGAAATGAAGACAAGTGGGGTGTGTGTGTGTGTGTGTGTGTGTGTGTGTGTGTGATTCCAGTCTTTCTATAACAGACAGAGCTGGTCCTTGCATCATCAAGCTGCAGATGCTAAAGTTTTCAGAATTTACATGCCATGTCTGTGCCCTTTTACCCTTCCATCAATAGTTGGAGTCTCAGAGAAGCATAGGATCATCTCAGCCTCTCCGACACAAATTCTCTCTCTCCTTCTGTCTCCCTGTCCCCCCTCACTGTCTTCCCTAAAGTGGGAGGAGCCTAAATCAATCCTCTTTTTTTGTGGATTCCATTCCAGTCCGTCTTGGATGGTTTGAATTAACCTTTCTTCAAATTCCCTCCTGGTGTTAATGACTCTGGATTATGATGATTTCAAGAAGCCAGATGTACATTGATCCACATCTGGCAATTGTTAAAACAAAGCTACTCTATCTAACACATTACAACCAAAATATATTTCTTCACAATGTGTAGGAAATTAAGAAATGGTTTCTTTTTAGAAAGATCTTGTGTTTTATGTCCAAGATGAACAAGGGATATTTATTTTTAATTTTTTAATATTTTCTTATTGTAGGATGTTCTCATGGTGAAATTTCATGGCTGTGTACATAGGATAAGACATAGTATATCAGCATCAATGGTTGCTCCCACACAGAGCCTGAGAGCCACCAGTTAGCACAATTTTGAGCATTAGCTGTAGATGAATTTGTGGTATTTCAAATCTTAAAAAAATAAAACAAAAACCTAAGTAGGCTGACTATTCTTTTATGTTAGGGATGGAAATCCCTAAAATGATTTACTTTCAAAGACTGCATTGGTATTTGAGGCAATATGAGATGTAATAATCAAAACAATTTTAAACTCACAAAGAAGAACTCATGATCCTGAGTAATTGATGTGACTCTGACCTGATTACTATACTGTTCTTCTACAAGAAAACTGGTAGTCCAAGAGATCAAAGAGAAATAATGTAACATGGTGCTTAATGTGTACATGTAGTTTTGGTTCTGCTTCTGTGTTATGCTCACAAAAAGATCCAGGATGTACACTTTGGATTATAAAATTGCTTAAATAGTGCAACCTATTAAAAAGTTACATTTAGATTCTAAGGGGAAAAAAATGACTTTCGTACCACATTTTAAGTCATACAAAGCATTTTCTGATACATGGTGTCCTAAAGCTCAGAACAAACTATGGACTGGGAAAAGCCAGGCTTTGTTGTTTTATTTTTTCCAGATGAGAAAACCAAAGTTGGAAGAATGCACATGATGTATTGAAATCACTCAGATAGAAAATAAGTTTAGTAGCTGGGCTCAGTGGTACACGCCTGTAATCCCAGCACTTTGGGAGGCTGAGACAGGAGAATCACGAGTTGAAAGCCAGCCTCAGCAACGGCGAGGTGCTGAGCATCTCAGTGAGACCCTGTCTCTACATAAAAAACACAGAATAGGGCTGGGGATGTGGCTCAGTGATAGAATGCCCCTGAGTTTAATCCCCGGTACCAAAAAAAAAAAACAAGAAAGAAAGAAAATAAGTCTAGTGCTTGTATTCCTGTTCTAATTAAAGATTTTAATTTCTACTAGTCTGTCAAAGTAAATAAATATTTTCTTAAATCTGGAATATTTTAATAATGCATTGACTTGATTGCTAAAATGAAGAACCTGTCCAAGGTAGTGGTGACCTCCACTGAATGGATCGCTCTGCCCTTTGGAGGCCTGTATTACTATGGTATGGAGCTATTCGAGCACCAGATTCAAACAACAGTTATTGCTGAAATCGTTTTTAAACTTTTCTGTATTTAAATAAGATGAGGCTAAATATGTCACCAAAAATCTAATCTTATTAATTCTACATTTGACAGAGGATAGATTGATAAAGAATTCATTGTTTAGATCTCGCTTACAGAATTTTAAGGAAGTGGTAAAGAACTTGGCAAGAACCCATGATAGCAAAGAAAATTATTAAAGCTTCTGAAAATTGGAGGTATAGAGAAACATTTGGAAAAGCCAGCTTGTAACTTTCCTATTATTAGGAAAATTAAAAGAGCTTATAAAACAAACTGTAAGCTAAAAGCTATGGATTACTGTTCTGATCTCAGATGTAGAGAAGAGTAGCGTGAGTAAAGAAAGTGATAACCTCAGGGAATGTGGAGGACATTGAGTTAGGGTAATGTGGAGGTTAAATGCCCAGAGGCAGACCCAGTGGGAACAGTGGCACTGTTCCTGGTGCAGTTGCCCACCTCTTCTCTGGTTGTCCTTCCCACCACCTTTCCATACTCTTGGGAACATGCCAGGGTTATGAAAATGCTGCTCTTCTACCTGGAATACCATCACCACATTAATCTCCCAGACAAACTATAACCCTCTTCTTCATTGTTCTCATTTTCTTTAACTTCAGTGGCTCTCCTTTGTTCTCCTGAGCTGAGTTGGCCAATAAATGTGGTAGCCTAACCACATGCAGCTATTTAAGTTTAAATTAATAAAAAATTTAAAACATTTTAAACTTTACTTCATTAGTCACACTGGCCACATTTCAAGTGCTCAATACTCACATTATTTTTATAGAATCTTACGTGTGTTATATATTACATTTCCATCAACACAGTGGTTGTGTTGTACTGGAAAGTGCAGCTCAGGAGCACAAACAGACCCATCACCCCAGCATTTAAGGCCCACACTGACTTCTTATTCTCAATTCCCGTAGCACACAGCCTCCAGTCTACATGATACCCCTCTTCCTCTTCCTCATCATCATTACTATAATCATAATTAAAATAGTAATACTGGGCGGGGCTGGGACCAGTGGTAGAGCATCTGTCTGCCTAGCATGCATGAGGACCTGGGTTCCATCACCAGTACCACATACACACACACACACAAAAGTAATAGCTTGTTTATTTAAAAGGTTTTGTGTATCAAATGCATAAATTTTCTCACTGGATTATTAAAAAAAGCAAAGCACGAAACAAACATTGCAAAATAGTTTTCTATCTCCCTTTTACAGAAAAGGAAAATAAGGTTTAGTGAGAGTAAATATATTTCTAAAGACAAAGAACTCATAATTGGTGGAGCTAGAAGTAAAATCCAGGTCCATTTGGCCCCAAAAGTGACCCTTTCCCCACTACATATCTCCTTGGCCAGGGGTCATCTGGAAATGTCTGGAGATATTTTTGATTATTGTAATTGGGGCAATAGCTACTGACATATAATGGGTAGATGCTATTCTGTTAAATATTTTATAGTTGGACAGCCCCCTTAAAGAATTATCGGCTCTGAGACAGGAGGATCGTGAGTTCAAAGCCAACCTCAGCAATGGTGAGGCGCTAAGCAACTCAGTGAGACCCTGTCTCTACATAAAATACAAAATAGGGCTGGGGATGTGGCTCAGTGGTTGAGTGCCCCTGAGTTTAATAGTTTAATACCCAGTACAAAAAAAAAAAAATTATCTTGCTCAACATACTAGTAATGCTGAGGTTGGTTGTTTTATATCTTCTCCCAGAAGAATGTAAAGTCTAAAAGTATGAAGACATTGGTTTATCCGCTGCCGTTTCCCTAGTACCTTGAAAACTACTTATGATAGAATATATACTATACTCTAAATAATATATATGTATTTATAAATGAGTAGTGAAATTGTTATTTTTTTTAATTTTTTTTTTTTAGTTGTAGATGGACACAATGTCTTTATTTTATTGCTTCCTACGTGGTGCTGAGGATCGAACCCAGGGCCTCACGCATGCGAGGCAAGCGCTCTACCGCTGAGCTACAATCCCAGCCCCGAAATTGTTATTTTTTAAATTAAAGTAATACTTGCTCATGGTAAAACAAAACAAGACAGACAAAACACAAAGGGACCAAAATAAAAAGAATGTCTCCCTTCCTATCCCCATCCTCAATCTCAAATCGTAGTAAAAACCATTTAGTAACTGCTATTCTCCAAGAGTCCTTCTGATGACTGTTTTACTTGTAAGTAGCATACTTCAACTTCTTAGTACCTATGACTCCCTCTAATAAAAAGTGAGGAATTTAGCACATCAGTACTGTTTCTCTTTCTCACCTCCATTTTTTGGGTTATGTTATTATTTTTATATTATCAAGGTTTATAATGCTATATTTTGTTATATAACATTGATAAATAATTGTTTATGTGGATTCAGAAAATATATTTTCCTATTGAATCATACACGGTTAGCTGAAGCACTTAAAATTAAATGTGATTGTGTGTTTTCCTACCTCCCAGCTCCTGCTCTTCAATTGGAAATATACTGAGTGTCACAATCCAGTGACTCTGTGGTCTTTGCAACCTAATTTCTTTTTTCTAGGCTGGGTTCAGCACACTTTTTCCATAAAGGAGCAGACAATAAATATTTTTAGCTTTAAGAGTTTTCATCACGTAAGTCACGATGACTTACGTGACATCAATCGTAATTCTGACTTACGATTTCTGTCAAAGTTACAATATGCTGTCGCTATAGCACAGAAGACAATAGACATTAAGTAAATAAATAGGCATGGCTGTGTTTCAATAAAACTTTATTTACAAAAGCAGAAGGTGGCTGTGTTTGTCCTGTGGGCCATAATCTGCCTGTCCTTGTTCTAAGGTATATTCATCTCTGTGTGTTTTCTGTTTTAGGGCATCTTTTATTATAGTTCTTTTCCATTTTACTGGAATTTCTTCTAAAGGCATTATTGATAAGTAGCAGGTCATTGATAAATTCAAATCCTTACACGTTTCAAACCATATCTTCATGGAGTACTTATATCTGATAGATAATGTGATCTCATGTGCAGTTTTTTTTCATTATATTTTAGCATCCAGTGTTATTGGTAAGAAGTCTGATACAGGTTGGATTTCCATTCTTCTGTGAAATTCCTTGATTTCTCTTTCTTTCTAGTAGGTTTTAGGAGTTCTGTGCAATTTTAAAATGGTGTGTCCAAATGAAAGACTTATCATTTATCCTGTTTGTCAGAGAGACCATTTTTAATTATGTCTTTTTAACTCAGAGAAACTTTCCCCTGCTTTTCTTTAAATTTTCTTGCTCCTGCTGGCTCTGTTCTATGTCTAGAGAATTCCTAATAATTAATGTTGAACCTCTTGGATCCCTCATGTCTCCTTCTTAAAATATTTTTTAATCCCTCTGTCACTTTTAGGAGGGTTCTTTTTTCTCTTCATCGCTTTTTCCTTAGCCCTGACAATTTTATTTTTTAAAATCAGTTCAAATTGTGGCTGGGGTTGTGGTTCAGTGGTAGAGCGCTTGCCTAGCATGCGTGAGGCGCTGGGTTTGATCCTCAGCATCACAAAAATAAATAAAGGTACTGTGTCCATCTACAACTAAAAAAAAAAAAAAATTAAAAACAAATCAGTTCAAATTAATCAATTCAAATTAAAATTACCTAGATTGGCATATATTAAGTTTCCAGGAATTCTTTTATTTCTCTTTGATACTTTCCCATAATTGATTTTTGGAAGAATATTCATTTTTAAAGTATGTAACTTTTTTTCAAATCTAAGAAAGATGCTTTTAATTTTAAGTTCTCTTTTCTTCTCTGAACTATGTCTATTTCCTCGAGTCATTTTTAAACTGTATTTTGATTGTTGATGCTATTGATTTTTCTTATTTCTTGATTTGGAGGATTCATTGATTGATTGACTGATTTTTAATGAGTTAAAAGCTAGGTTGAGGATCCTAAGTACCCATGAGTTCCTCTGTAGTTGTGTAGCTCTCTCTCTCCATGAACTGTGAAGGTTGAGTGCAGACCCTGGGTAAATGAGCAGAGCTTCTGAAAAAGCAGCGGCCCCAGGGGACCTTAGAAGTGGCAAGTGAGGAGCTGGTTAGAATCCCCATAATCCCAAGGTATATTCTAGTTCTGCATGGATTTATCTGTGTCAGACCAGGTTCCAAAACTGAGCACCTGTTTCATTAAAAACTAGGGCGGTGGCGCAAGCCTGTAATCCCAGCACTTAGGGAAGCTGAGACAGGAGAATCGTGAGTTCAAAACCAGCCTCAGCAATGGAGAGGCACTAAGCAATTCAGTGAGACCCTGTCTCTACATAAAACACAAAATAGGTCTGGGGATGTGGCTCAGTGGTCGAGTGCCCCTGAGTTCAATCTCCAGTACCAAAAAAAAAAAAAAAAAAAAAAAAAAATA